>PVLC010015006.1:0-18271 GCA_004027655.1 Graphiurus murinus
TTTTTTTTTTGCGGTACTGGGGATTGAACTCAGGGGCATTCTACCTCCGAGCTATACCCCCAGCCCTATTTTTTACTTTATTTTGAAACCGGGTCTCACTAAGTTGCGGAGTGCCTCACTAGGTAGCTGAGGCTGGCCGCGAACCCAGATCCTCCAGTCTCAGCCTCCCGAATGCTGGGATTACAAGTGTGCGTCACCACGCCCGGCTTTATTTTTTATTATTTTGAAACAGGGTCTCACCAAGTTGCAGAGTGCCTCACTAGGTAGCTGAGGCTGGCCGTGAACCCAGACCCTCCGGTCTCAGCCTCCCAAATGCTGGGATTACAAACGTGCACCACCACGCCCGGCTCTTATTTTAAAACAAGGTCTCACTAAGTAGCTGAGGCTGGTCATGAGCCTGTGATTCTCCTGTCTCAGCCTCCAAAGTACTGGGATTATAACAGTGCACCATCATGCCTGGTTCAGTCCTTTTAGTTAATATATTCTATCATACCAATCAACTAGCAAGTTTCAGACCCCAGGGAGTCTTCCTGCTCTCTTCAATTTTCTTTGGCTTTAATCCAAGCATCCTGCCACTGAACACTGGCCTCATCTTCACAACCCTGTAAGGGGGCAATAATATCCATTTTACAGACAAGGAAACCAAGGTCAGGTCACAGTGAAAGAATTCAAAACTACCTCCTTAAAAACCTGAGTCAAGCTGGGCGTGGTGGCGTACGCTTGTAATCCCAGTATTTGGGAGGCTGAGACCAGAGGATCCCGGTTCTTGTCCAGCCTCAGCCACCTAGCGAGGCACTCCGCAACTTAGGGAGACCCAGTTTCAAAATAAAATAAAAAATAGGGCTGGGGGTGTAGCTCGGAGGTAGAATGCCCCTGAATTCAATCCCCAGTACCGAAAAAATAATAAAAAACCTGAGCCAGTTGGGTGTGGTGGTGCATGCTTGTAACCCTAGTATTTGGGAGGCTGAGACCCGCCAGCTTCAGCTACTTTAGTGAGGCACTCTGCAACTTAGTGAGACCTTCTTTCAAAGTAAATAAATAGGACCGGGGGTGTAGCTCAGACAAATTCAATCACCAGTACCACAAGAAAAACAAAAAACAAAAACTCCGAGCCGGGCGTGGTGGCGCACGCTTGTAATCCCAGCATTTGGGAGGCTGAGACCGGAGGATCCGGGTTCGCGGCCAGCCTCAGCTACCTAGTGAGGCACTCCACAACTTAGTGAGACCCGGTTTCAAAATAAAGAATAAAAAATAAGGCTGGGGGTGTAGCTTAGAGGTAGAATGCCCCTGAGTTCAATCCCCAGTACTGAAAAAAAAAAAAAAAAAAAAAAACTCCAACAACTCCCCCCACCCGACCCCAGCCAGAGCTGGGCGTGGTGGCACTGATAATCTCAGTACTTGGGAGGCTGAGACAGGAGGATCACAGGTTCACAGCCAGCCTCAGCTACTTAGTGAGACCCTGTCTCAAAATAAGTAATAGGGCTGGGGGTGTAGCTCAGAGGTAGAATGCCCCTGGGTTCAATCCCCAGCACCACACACACACAAAAAAACAAAGCCTGATGGGCACACCTGTAATCCCAGTAATTGGTAGATTAAGACAGGAAGATTGCAGGTTTGAGGCCAGCCTCAGCAACATGAGTCAACCTATGAGACTGTTTCAAAACAAAAAATAAAATAGGGCCGGGACTGTAACCCAGTAGAATGCCCTCTGGGTTCAATCTTCACGACAAAACAAAAAATACACCTCTGGCTGGGCATGATCCTAGTACTTGAGGCTGAGACAGGAGGATCACATGAAGTTTAAGGCCAGCCTCACCAACTTAGCATGTGACCCTGTTTCAAAATTTGAAAAAAAAAAAATACTGTAAGGGCTAAGGATTTAATGTGGACATAGAATGTCCCTGGGTTCAATCCTAATACCAAAAAAAAAAAAAAAAAATCTGCCTCTGACCCGTTATAATTTCTACATTCCATAGGTCAATCTTCTCATCCCAACCCCTAATTCCCCAACTTAGTCCTCTTTCTTCCAGTAGCAGCTTCACTTTTATTCACCCACACCCAAGACCTCTTAGGTATGCATCAACCAGGCCTTTATTTCCAATAGCCAGCAACATTCAAATGTATTCAACATAAAGAGGTGGACATGGCCAGATGCAGTGGTGCACACACCTCTTATCCCAGCTACAAAGGAGGAAACTAAGCTCAAGACCCACCTGTGTGAGACCCTGCCTCAAAATAAAAATGAGAGCCGGGCGTGGTGGCGCACGCTTGTAATCCCAGCATTCGGGAGGCTGAGACCGGAGGATCCGGGTTCGAGGCCAGCCTCAGCTATCTAGTGAGGCATTCTGCAACTTAGTGAGACCCGGTTTCAAAATAAACAATAAAAAAAATAGGGCTGGGGGTGTAGCTCGGAGGTAGAATGCCCCCGAGTTCAATCCCCAATACCGCAAACAAACAAACAACAAAAAAAATAGGGCTGGGGGTGTAGCTCGGAGGTAGAACGCTGCTGAGTTCAATCCCTAGTACCGCAAAAAATAAAAAATAAAAAAAATAAAAAAATGAAAGGGCTTAGAAAGTAGCTCAGTGGTAAATGCACTGGCCTAGCACATAAGACACCTTGGTTTCAATTCCCGGTACTACCAAAAAAAAAAAAAAAAAAAAGCAAAAACAACAAAGACATACTAGGTACTTACACACTTTTAGCCACCCCGTTACTGACCCTCTCATCTCCAAAGAACAAACTAAAAGCAGGTTAAGTTAGTTTAAAATTTTATTTTTTTTTATTTATTTTTTAATATTTTTATGTAATAAAAAGTAAAAGTCCTTGTCCAACCATCCTTGTGGGGCATCTGTCTCTCACGCAGATCACTCAAGTTAATGGGAAAGATAGAACAGGGGGCCCAAGTCTGAGGTTATAAATAATAGAAAATAAAAGATCTTCCGTCTCCAGCGGGGAAATAGATGAGAGGATGGGAGGGCAAGATTGGGTGGGAACAGGCAGGGGAGGAGCAGGACCCCCCCAACCCCGCTGGACCCTGGCCCTGCCCACTTTGAGGCCCCTCCCATTCAAGGTGCTTGGCAGGAATTCCCCAGCTCCCCCAGGGGGAAAAGGGGGGGGTTGGGGGGCTGGGACTGGTCCGAGCTGCTGGGGGAAGAGACATAGATCACTCTTCCCTCCACTCATGGAGGTCTCAGGTCGCGGCCAGGACAATCTTCAGTTCCCCGGGGGGTGGAAGGGGAGCTGCTGGGAGGGATGAGATTGAACTGGTTGGAGGGGAAAGAGAAGAGAGCAGGAGCATTAGAACCCAAGCAGCTGTCCCTTCATCAATGCGTCCAGGGGGCTGTGGGGGTGTGTGGGTAGGAGCGGCCTCCTCGAGGTGTCTCATGGGGCTGTCAGAAGCACAGGTCAATCGCTGTTTCCCAGTAAGCCAGAGCCCTTACTCATGTGCCCAGCTCAGCCCCCCACACCCCAGTCTGGCCCTGTCTGCTGCGCTGACCTTACCTCGGCTAAGTCAGGAGACAGTCGGGGTCACTGAGAGCTGGGGAGGCAGTGGGGAGGGGGGCTGCTGGATCACAACTGAGCGAGGACGGAGGGAAGCAAAGGACAGAGCCAGGAGCAAGCCCCTGGCGGCGGCGACTGTGGCTTCTGCCCACCCTACATACTTCACAGACAGGTGCAGGTCGGCGGGCGCCCTGTGGGACAGCCCTGCCTCCAAGACCCCTCACTCCCCACCCAGAACCCGTGCATCCTGCCCCACCTGCAGCCCCTCAGCTCTTCCATGCCATATTCCCCCAGCTAACGAGAACTCACGAATCCTGTCATCGGCTCCTCCTGGAAATCCAGGCGCCTGGCCAGGCTGCTCACCTTGGGGGTGTCCGATGTAGGGGTAGGGTGAGGGTGTGGAAGCTGAGAGTGCAGGCACCCCACTCTGGGGCACCACGCCTTGGGGGGGGCCCCCATGGCTCTGGGGTGGGTGCAGCAGCATCACCTGGGGCGGGTGGGGAGCCCCAGGGTGAGGGGGCGGGGCTGCTGTGATTCCAGTTTGGACATGGGCCTGTAAAAGAACAAAGGCGAGGGTACTACAGAGGTTCATGGTGGGCTCTGAGAATCCTAGTGTTGGGAGGCACTCTGGCAAAGGTGGAACCATGATCTTTGGAATGGGACAGCCTCATGGCTCACTTCCTCTGGCAAACAGACCCTTAGGCCCTTACCTGGGTAACATGGGCCATGTTGGTGAAGCCGTGGGGAAGCTGCTGGTGGGGATGCATGGCATACACAGCGGCTGGTTGGGGGAAGCTGCTTTGAGGGGACTGGGCAGAAGGTCCCGGTGGCAGAGAGGGCGGCGTGCCTGTCAGGGCCCCTGGATGGTACAGATTCTGCTGAGGCTGTCCACTGCCCAGGTGTGGGGCCTGCCCCGCCTGGTGCTGTTGTGGAAGAGGGGACACATGAGTGCCATCCATCGAATCTCTCATATCATGCCAACCACCCAAAGACCCCTGATCTCTCCGCAGGGAAAAAACCCAGCTCTATTCCTCTCTTCCAGCTACACATTCCTGCCCCAACCACTCAGATCCCCCTGGCAGGCACCTGGACGGGACTGGGGGCCGCATGCTGGGACTGCGGCTGGCTCCCAGTGGGTGTGGTGGCCGGCTGCGGCTGGTGGGCATGGAGCGGCGTGGCATGGTGTGGATAGGACTGGTGAACAGTGGCTGCGACAGGAAGGAGAGAACCAGCACTGAGCACCAGAAGGGGCCAGGAACTACAGACCAGAGCAGAGGGGAAGGGCACAGCAGAACTCACCATACAGGGCTTGGGGGGTAGGCTGCTCTGCAGAAGGGTACTGAGGAGTGGACGATGACACAATGGCCTGGGGATGGCTACCCGACGTCAACATGCGAGGGTTGCTTTGAAGCATGGGGGCAAACACCGGCTGATGGGACAAAGAGAGGAGATGAGCACAGCAGATGAAGGCCCCTCTTCCTGCCAGGTCAACGTGTGCAAAGCACCTAGGCTTGAGCCTAGGCACAATTACCTCAATTATTTGAGCCTAAGTCTACCAACACCCATCTGTAGCTGGCCCAAACCACTTGCCTCCCTTGCCCAGCTCCCCAAGTCATAGAGATAGAGAAGATGGGTGGGATCCTTGGCAGAGCCTCTGCTTACCCCCTTTCCCTCCTGTGCCCCAGTTACCTGTGAGGGGTAGTGGGCCATAGGCTGCATCATGGCAGGCTGGCCTGGAAACTGCTGCGGATTATAGGGGATGTAGGAAGAGTAAGGTGTGGCAGCCACCAGGGGTGGGCCAGCAGCAGCAGCGGCGGCCTGCATCATGGGAGGGGCTGAGGCTGGCTGGTGTTGGTCCGAGCGCTGAGGGGGAAGGGAACCTGGGGGAAAAGAGGAAAACAGTGCAGAGTCAAGCTCCATCTGCAAAGAGGTACCAGATAGCCCCATCAATTGCCCTTCCCGACCTTGCTCACCTTTTGCTCCCCGGTACTTGCCCTGCTGCCCAGGCACCGAATTGGATACAGGATACGAGTACATCTGCGGTGCCTAGGGACAAGAATACAGATGAGGCTGGCTTGCTTACAAATGCCCAGAGTAGGTCTAACCTGGTCCCTCAGCCCACTCGACTGAACCCCACCCCTTTTACCCTAAACCATCCAGGCTCTTCTACCTGCACAGCTGGTCCCATGTGGATCTGAGGTATGTAGGAGATATACTGGGGGCTGTAAAGCCCACTCTGGCCTGCTGTCAGCACCGGGATGGAGGGAGTTGAATGAGTCCGGGGCCCTGGAGAAGTCGGGGTACTGGTAGATTTGTTCTGTAAAAGACAAGGGAGGATATTTTACTTCTGTACCCCATGCCTACCCCAGCCCTGCCTGTAACAGCTAGTGTTCAGAGTGCTGTGTGCCCAACACATTCTATATTTTTTTCTTGATTAAGTCTCCCATCAAACCCTGAGATGGGCATTAAAAAATTACAGGTAAGCCAGGCATGGTGGTACACGCTTGTAATCCTAGTACTTGGGAGGCTGAGAAAGGAGGATCGCAGGTTCACAGCCAGCCTCAGCTACTTAAGGAGGCCCTTCACAACTTAGTGAGACCCTGTTTCAAAATAAAGAAAAATAGTGCTGGGAAGCCGGGCGTGGTGGCGCATGCCTGTAATCCCTGTTTGGGAGGCCAAGATAGGTGGATCACAGGTTCAAGGACAGCCTCAGCAGGTAGTGAGACTCACCAACCTAGCAAGTACTTAGTCTCTAAATAAATAAGATCAGGCTGGGGGTGTAGCTCAAAGGTAGACTGCTTCTGGGTACACACACACACACAAGGTACACTGCTTCTGAGTACACACGTGTACACACACACACACACACACACACACACACACACACACACAGTGCTGGATGTGTAGCTCGGAGGTAGAATGCCCCTGGGTTCAATCCCCAGTACCAAAAGGGGGGGAGGAGAACAGGCAAAGATTAAATGGCTGAATCCACATGTCAATAGGTTGAACCCATATGTAAGTATATGGGTAAAGCCAAGTCAATTGGCCCAAATAAAGCCCATGCTCATTCAAATAGCATTTGAGTAACTTATCTCACTCAAATATTCCATGTAACCAGAGAAACCCATCAACACCTTATCAGGATCCCTCATCACCCAACCCTGGAGATTTGACTCTTTTCCTCAAACCAGTCCAGCTCCTGCTATCTTGCACTTTTACAGGGTCTCCCTCTAATGCCAGATGGTCCAGGGCACTGGCAGTAAAGTGCCCTCCCTCACAGAAACCCATGTCTACATTCTCCTGTCCCACTGTCCCATCTCACCACAGAAAGAAGAGGCTTTGTAGGATTGAACTCCTTGGCGTTGGGGTTCAACGTGGATTTCTTTACTTGTCTGTGAGAGAAAATACAGTAAGTTCTAATGGCTTGCCCCTCATCACCCAACATCCCCGCAGCTCCCTACCCACTTACTCAGCAACAGGGCCTTCATCTTTGTCATCTCCCTTGATGAGGCCCACAGGGGGGCTGCCAGTTTGGCTTGGGCAAGGGGGTGTAGGCTGCTCTGGACCCTCAGCGCCTCCTGCTGATGCCAGGGATGGTTTGTCCTCTTTATCCGATACGGATTCTGTCTTGGAAGAGACCGGAGACCCCATAGACTCTGATGTCAACAGACCATCAACCTCCTTCTCCTTCCCTTTGGTCTCCTCCTTTAAGATCCGGGGAGGAAAAGGATCCAGGCTGGTCTCAGGGGAGTTACTGGGCTGAAGCTGGAATGAGAGATACAAAGACTGTACTGTTTGGTCCAGGACCCAGGCCTGCCTTCTCCTGTCAGTCTTGCCCAAATCATCTCTTCTACCACTTGGCCCTCCACCTCTTCTATAATCCTCGACACACCTAAGCAACCTGCTGATATCGAGCCCATCTCCACACTTTACTTACCTTAAACTGAGCTCCAAACTTTCTTAGTTCTTCTAGTTGAAATCGTTTCTGTTCGTTCTGAAGGCCAGGGACTACAAGCAAATAGTGAAGAGAGGGAAACAGACGTGTGTTTTTTTTTTTTTTTTTTAACTGGGAACTGAACCCAAGAGATTTTACCTCTGAGCTACATCCCCAGCCCTTTATTTATATATATATATATATATTTTTTTTTTTTTTTTTTTTTTTTTTTTTTTTTTTTTTTTATTTTTTGCGGTACTGGGGATTGAACTCAGGGGCATTCGAGCTATACCCCCAGCCCTATTTTTTATTCTTTATTTTGAAACCGAGTCTCACTAAGTTGTGGAGTGCCTCACTAGGTAGCTGAGGCTGGCCGCGAACCCGGATCCTCCTGTCTCAGCCTCCCGAATGCTGGGATTACAAGCATGCGCCACCACGCCCGGCCCCAGCCCTTTATATTTTTTAAAGCTGGTACCTTGCAGCCGGGCGTGGTGGTGCACGCTTGTAATCCCAGCATCTGGGAGGCTAAGACTGGAGGATCTGGGTTCGCAGCCAGCCTCACCTACCTAGTGAGGCTCTCTGCAACTTAGTGAGACCCTGTTTCAAAATAAAGGATAAAAAATAGGGCTGGGGCTGTAGCTCAGAGGTAGAATGCCCCTGGGTTCAATCTCCAGTACCGCAAAAAAAAAAAAAAAAGATGGTATCTTGCGGAGGTTGTCCAGCTGTCCTCAAACCTGCAATCCTCCTGTCTCAGACTCCCAAGTACTGGGATTATATATGTGCAACACCATGCCTGGCTTTGATAATACACTTCTTCCTCAAAGAAGTGCTACTAGCTCAGAAGACGAGAAACCAAGGAAGCATGAAAACTCTCAAGAATCCTGAAGGAGAGCCAGGCACGGTGGCACATACTTGTAAGCCTAGTACTTGGGAGGCAGAGACAGGAGGATCACAGGTTTGCAGCCAGCCTCAGCTATTTAGTGAGGCCTTCCGCAACTTAGTAAGACCATTTCAAAATATAGAATAAAAAACAGGGCTGGGAGGTAGAACGCCTCTGAGTTCAATCCCTAGTACCGCAAAAAAAAAAAAAAAAAAAAACACACAAAAAAAACCAAAAACAGGGCTGGGAGTGTAGCTTGGAGGAAGAATGTCCCTGGATTCCATCCCAATACTGAAAAAAAAAAAAAAAAAGAATCCTGAAAGAAATTGGGACCAAAGGGCTGACAAGGCCTACATCTGAATCCCAACAGTTCCTATCTGAAATGCTTTCCTCAACAACGAGACCCCAGACGCCGGCAGAACAAAGCAACCCTTACCTTTCCCAGCTATCCGGGCCAGCTCCTGGGGCTCCAGAGTTCTTCCAGATTCCTTAGTTGGGAGTTCTTTTACTAAGCAGGGAAAGAGGAGAGGTGCCTGAAGGTCCTCCTGTCCAGAACCACACTTCACACCATAACCCTCAACCATCTGGCTCTTACCATCTGTGGGGGCCAGTGAGATCTTTGGAGATGCTGGGGAAATGGAGCCCACTCCAGGATCCACAACTGATGATGTCACAGGGATGGAGGCTGAAGATGTTGCCACTGCAGAGCCAATGGGAGGCTCAGGACAGGAAGCAGAGATTGGGGCAGGGGTAGCAGATTTGGGAGAGCGCGGAGGGTACATCCGGCCCACTGCAAGAAAGGGGAGAGCTGTATAATGGTTAGTGCTGGTCAATAAGCAGTGAGCATAATGAACTTACTAAAACCTGAAAGTTTACATTTCACTACACACCCAGGGTCAGAAGCTCATATGTCTAAAAAACCAAAGCAGGTTACAAGGAGGTATGTGGCCTCATGGACACCATAAGACTAGAATGCTTAAAAGGCCAGTCATAATTCTGCACCAGCATAGCTATGCAGTAAGGCAGGCTCAATGTTGGCAGAACTTTCTGTACTTCAAAAGAAATTGAAGCCAGGTGTGGTGGCGTATGCCCGTCATCCCAGTACTTGGGAGGCTGAGACAGGATTGCAGGGTTCAAGGACAATCTCAGAAAGTAATGAGCCTCTCATCAACCCAGAGCCAGTGAAACTCTGTTTCAAAGTAAAATAAAATACAGCTGGAGGTGTAACTTGGAAGTTCAATCTTTAGTACCACTTAAAAAAAAAAAAAAAAAAAAAAAAAGGCACAAAACACACTTATAATCCCAGTACTTGGAAGGCTTAGACAGGAGGACTGTAGGTTCTCAAGAGGCCTCAGCAATGTAACAAGGCCAGCCACAACTAAAATCATTTCAAAATTAAGAATAAAATCAGGTGAGCATGGTGGCGCACGCTTGTAATCCCAGAATTTGGGAGGCTGAGACTGGAGGATCCGGGTTCGCAGCCGGCCTCAGCTACCTAGTGAGGTACTCCGCAACTTAGTGAGACCGTTTCAAAATAAAGAGGTAAAAAATAGGGCTGGGGGTATAGCTCGGAGGTAGAACGCCGCTGAATTCAATCCCCAGTACCACAAAAATAAATAAATAAATAAAATAAGCTGGGCATGGTGGCGCACGCTTGTAATCCCAGTACTTGGGAGGCTGAGATTGGAGAATCCAGGTTCGTGGCCAGCCTCAGCTACTTAGTGAGGCCCTCCGCAACTTAGTGAGACCCTGTTTCAAAGTAAAGAATAAAAAATAGGACTGGGTATAGCTTGGAGGTAGAATGTGCCCCTGGGTTCAATCCCCAGTATTGCAAATAACGGCCCCTGGATTCCATCCCCACTAACAAAAAAAAAAAAAAAATTTTTTTTGGTGGTACTGGAGATAGACTCTAGGGGGCTTCTACCTCCAGGCTACAACACCCCCAGACCTATTTTTTATATTTTATTTAGAAACAGGGTCTCACTAAGTTTCTGAGAGCCTAAGTTGCTGAGGCTAGCTTCGAACCTGTGATCCTCCTGTTTTAGTCTCCCAATTACTGGGATTACAAGCATGCACCACCAGGCCCCTCTAAAAAAGGAAATTTTATGACTTTTTCTTTTTTGGTGGTACTGGGGGATGGAACCCAAGGGCATTCCACCTCTGAGATGACTCCCAGCCCTATTTTATTCTTTATTTTGAAATAGGGCCTAAGTTGTTGAGACTGGCCATGAACCTGTGATCCTCCTGTCTCAGCCTTCCAAGTACTGAGATGACAACCATGCGCCACTATGCCCAGCTTCTATGATTCTATGACTTCAATTTTCAAGTTTTAGTAACAATTTCAGATGTAAACAAAAAATACCTGCCAGTCAACCACAACCCACTGACTACCAGGTTAGATTTCTGCACTAGAGAAAGTGAAAAATTCTTTCCAAAGGATAAATCCAACCCTGCACCCCAACCCAGATTTATCTTCAACCCATCTCCCATGCTGGCATTCCACCCGACATATTTAACTCCCTGTACAAAATTCTATCCATTTCTTCATAACATTACTGAAGCTTTACCTGCAGCAGGAGGAGGAACAGAAGCTTCTCCAGAAGGCCTGCTGTTGGGTGAAGACAGAGTCTTGGCACCTCTCACAGGCCGCTGTGCCTTGGGGGACATGCGGGAAGGACCTATTTTTTTTTTTTTTTTTTCAGTAGACAAAGAAAAAGAAGGGACAGAGCAATTTTTTTTTCCGGTACTGGGGATTGAACTCAGGGGCATTCTACCTCCGAGCTATACCCCCAGCCCTATTTTTTATTCTTTATTTTGAATCCGAGTCTCACTAAGTTGCGGAGTGCCTCACTAGGTAGCTGAGGCTGGCCGCGAACCTGGATCCTCCGGTCTCAGCCTCCCGAAGGGACAGAGCAATTGCTATCACATCACTAACGCATCAGCCTCCCAACTAAACACTTTCAATTACCCTTCCCAACTTCATTCCATCCCCTTTCTCTACTCCAAGTCAGCTTTATAACTCACCTCCATTGATACCACGTGCCTCAGAACCAGGGCCAGGGCTACTATTGTCAAGATGGTGAGGGCCACGAGGTGGCAAAGAGCTAAGGCCAGGCCGGCCACCCCGAGAGCTGCTGCATCGAACTCCTCCCCGGGGTCCTTCCCGAACTCGTTGAGGCAGAGGGATATACTTCCCCTCCCTGGGGAAAGAATTTAAGTAAGGCTACAAAACCCATACCTTTTGGGTTGGGGACTTGCCTAGTAGCAGAGTGCTTGCCTAGAATGCAGGAGGCCTTAGGTTTGACTCCTAGTGCCACAAGAAAAAACGGAAACCCCACACATTATGGCAACATAAAGCCTTTCTTTCCAAATTCCTCTGCACACATAATGCCTGGCTCCAGCTTTTTTTTTTTTTTTTTTGGCGGTACTGGGGATTGAATTCAGGGGCATTCTATACCCCCGGCCCTATTTTTTTATTCTTTATTTTGAAACAGGGTCTCACTAAGTTGCGGAGTGCCTCAGTAGGTCGCTGGGGCTGGTATCTGCCTTACAAGCGTGTGCCACCACGCCCGGCCTCCAGCTTCTTTCACTATCCCATTGTCTGTCCAAGTCAAGTGCTTTGCGGCTATAAGGCTTATGGCCTTAATATCACATGAACCCTAACCCAAGCAACCTGCTCAGCGCTCTACAATTCTACCACTCCTGACCTACAAGAAAGGTAAGATGCTGTTCAAGATGGAGCTCTCACAAGATGCTAACAGTTCAATTTCATTTTTGTAAGCAGAAAAAAATAGTACATAAAGCCGGGCGTGGTGGCGCACGCTTGTAATCCCAGCATTCGGGAGGCTGAGACCGGAGGATCTGGGTTCGAGGCCAGCCTCAGCTACCTAGTGAGGCACTCCACAACTTAGTGAGACTCGGTTTCAAAATAAAGAATAAAATAGGGCTTGGGGGTATAGCTCAGAGGTAGAACGCCCCTGAGTTCAACCCCCAGTACCGCAAAAAAAAAAAAAAAAGTACATAAAACACATACACAAAAGGAATATGTAAGCTGGGTGTGGTGGTGCACACTTGTAATCCCAGCATTTGTGAGGCTGAGACTAGAGGATCAGGGTTCGAGGCCAGCCTCAGCTGCTTACTGAGGCACTCTACAACTTAGACCTTGTTTCAAAATAAAGAATAAAAAAATAGGGCTAGGGTAGTATAGTTTGGAGGTAGAATGCCCCTGAATTCAATTCCCAGTACCACACACACACAAAAAGGAGTATGTAGAAAAAGGAAATATACCAAAATCCTTTAAAAAACCCTTCTAGCCAGGCATGGTGGCACACGCTTGTAATCCCAGCATTTGGGAGGCTGAAACTGGAGGATCCGGGTTCTCGGCCAGCCTCAGCTACCTAGTGAGCCCCTCCGCAACTTAGTGAGACCCTGTTTCAAAATAAAGAATAAAAAATAGGGCTGGGGGTATAGCTCGGAGGTAGAATGCCCCTGGGTTCAATCCCCAGCAAAAAAAAAAAAAAAACCTTCTAAATCCAATCCACAAGCTTTAGCCTTATTGCAAATCACCTCTTTTGGTATCCATGTCCTTTTTTATATTGGGGATCAAAGCCAGGGAGGGGGAAGGCATTCATTCTCTAAGCTATACCCCCAATCCTTTTTATTTTTAATTTTGAAACAAAGTCCTCGTTAAGTTACTGACACTAGCCTCAAACCTGCAATCCTCCTGTCTCAGCCTCCCAAGCACTGGGATTACAGGTGTGTGCAACCACATCTGGCTTCTAGTCTTCAATCTGTAACTTACAAAATTAGGAATAACTAGGTATTAGCCTTTATCTAACTTTATCTTAATCTAAGGTGGTGAGATTTACCAATGTGGTACAAAGCTCTTGGCCTAGGCCCTGGACCCTATTATAAGCCCCCAACATTCCTGGCTGCCCCAGCAATTACCTGGATGCCAAGCTGGGGCTCTCCCGCCCTGATCCCTGCCGCTGAACTGCACTATGCTTCTCCTCCTCAGTGCGACCATCATCATTTTCCATGGCAATCCGCAGGCGATACTGGGGGCTTGACTCAATCTCTCGAGCCAACTGGGCGGCACGCAGCTCCCGCTGACGGAACTCTTCTGAGTTGTCCTTTTCTAAGGGCACCCTGAGAGAACACCCACAGACCATCAACATCCCAAGCACCAGGAAACAGGAGGAAAAGGAAAATATTTCTATCAGTCTTATAGCCAGCTCAGGTACATGGGTAATCCTTTCAATAACTCAGCTTTTCTCTTGCAGCACTGGGGACTGAACCCAGGGTCTTGCACATGCTAGGCAAGTACTTTACCACTGAGATACACCTCCCAGTCAGCATATACTTGATGGGTATCTACAGATAGAGCACCAAGGCACATTCTAAATCTGATGCTTATGTTTTATGTTCTAAAGAAAAGGTATGGATTGATGGGCAAGCAGCAGCTAATTCCATGGGTTGGGATGCCATCAGAAAACTTTGAGGGAGCAGTTTACAGGGCAGATCAGGTGAGGGACACATAGATATTCAGAAAAGTATGTAAAAACTACATTTCTCCCAGCAATCTGCATTTTGCTGGTGAGCCTACACCCTAAACAGCACTACTTGGGAAATAGCAACAAGATACTCACGTGTAGGAAGAGAGACTACTATCATAGGTGGTCTTCACACCATAGTTCTCCTCATTGAACTTGAACATTTCATTGGGGTCCCATCCATTGGACTAGTGAGGGGTGGGGGGAGAATAATTTTTAAAATCAAGCAAGGAAAAGAGCCTGGTTGTTCCACCAGGTTAAAGAAAAAAATTTCTTTTTTAATGTGGTACTGAACCCAGGGGCATTCCACCTCTGAGCTACACCCCCCAGCCCTATTTATTCATTCTTTTACTTTGAAACAGGTTCTAAGTTGCAGGGGTCTCACTAATTAGCTGAGGCTGGCTGCAAACCTGTGATCCCTCCTGTCTCAGCCTCCCAAGTACTGGGATTACAAGCATATGCCACCACGCCCAGGAGGTTAGAACTTTTAAAATGTGACCAACAACAGAAAAATAGGGAAATGGCTGTTATCAACCAGTACTACCAATTTGCAGCACAAACTAGCAATAACCAGTAAAACTGAAAAGTCCAAGATCTAAACAAGTACATCTGCAGGATTCAACCTTAGAAGAATTCTACCCATGTATAGGGGAATGCATATTCAAAAGTCTAGTAAGGCTGTGTGTGTGTGTGTGTGTGTGTGTGTGTGTGTGTGTATGTATGGTCCTGGGGATTGAACTCAGGGCATTCTACCTCCAAACTATACTCTCAGCCCTTTATATTTTTTATTTTGAAACAGGGTCTCACTAGATTGCTAAGGGTCTTGCTAAGTTGCTGAGGCTGGCTTTAAACCTACCATCCTACTGTCTCAGCCTTCCAAGTACTAGGATAGCAGATGTGTGCCTATTGGAGATAGAGCCCAGGGGCCTTCTACCTCCAGGCTACACCCCCAGTCCTATTTTATTTTTATTTGGAAACAGGGTCTCGCTAAGATGCTGAGAGGCTAAGTTGTTGAGGCTGGCCTCAAACCTGTGATCCTTCTGCCTCAGCCTTAGGCACTATTTTGTGTGTGTGTGTGGGGGGGGGGGTACTAGAGAGTAAACCCAGAGGCGCATTCTACCTCTGAGCCTTACGTCAAGGCCTTTTTATTTTTTGAAATAAGGTCTTGCTAGGTTGATGAGTCTCACTACTTGCTCAGGCTGTCCTCAAAACTTTGATCCTCCTGTCTCAGCCTCCCAAGTACTAGGATTATAGGTATGTGCTACCACACCTGGCTTCAGGCACTGGTTTTTGGTTTTTTTTTTTTTTTGGTACTGGGGATTGAACCCAGGGGCATTCTACCTCTGAGCTACATTCCCAGCCTCCCCTTTTTTTCTTTTTTTTTGCAGTACTAGGGGCTGAACCCAGGGGCAATCTACCTCTGAGCTACACCTCCAGTCCTATTTTTTATTCTTTATTTGAAACAGGGTCTCACTAAGTTGCAGAGAGCCTCACTAAGTAGCTGAGGCTAGCCATGAACCCGGATCCTATCTCAGCCTCCCAAGTACTGGGATTACGAGCGTGCGCCACCACACCCAGCTCCCATCCCTATTTTTTGTTCTTTATTTTCAAACAGGGTCTAAGTTTCAGAGGGCCTCAATAAGTAGCTGAGGCTGGCCACGAACCCAGATCCTCCGACCTCAGCCTCCCAAGTACTGGGATTATAAGCCTGTGCCACCACTCCCGGCTCAGGCACTGTTTTTAATAGCAAAATAATGGCAACAAACCAAAGATCAGTAAGGCAAAAACAAATACAATTTGATATGTATGTATATAGTTTTGAAACAAGGTCTCTCACTAAGTTGCAGGCTGGCCTCGAACCCGGATCCTCCAGTCTCAGCCTCCCAAATGCAGGGATTACAAGCGTGTGCCACCAAGCCCGGCCTGTTTTATTTTTTTTTATTAAAACAAAGTCTCACTCAGTTGCAGAGGACCTAAGTTACTGAGGCTGGCCACAAACCTGCGCTTCTCTTGTCTTAGCCTCCCAAGTACTGGATATGCACCACCACACCCAGCTCAAGTTCTTTTTTTTTTTTTGCGGTACTGGGGATGGAACCCAGGAGGCATTCTACCTCGAGCTCTACCCCCAGCCCTATTTTTATTCTTTATTTTGAAACAGGGCCTCACTAAGTAGCTGAGGCTGGCCACAAACCAGAGATCCTGCTGTTTCAGCCTCCCAAGTACTGGGATTACAAGTGTGTGCCACCACACCTGGCTACAGTACTTATTTTTAGAAGGAAAACGGGGCTACACAGTCGTCAATCTTGCTTATACTTTGTTATGTTGAAAAAAAAACAAATGCCATGAAGAAAAAATGTTCTCAATTACTAAAAGGGAGTATTCTCTGTACTTTTCTACTTGTTTCACCACCATGAACAGGCAACAGTCACTATTTTCCTCCCTCATTTTCAAGAATCAACTCTTGGTTCCAATAATGAACCTGTCAACAACCCACATTCTGGTTGCCCATTTCTCAGGGAAAGAAACTATACCATGTCAGACTCGAGGTCATAATCATCACTGTTGCTGTCACCGCCCTCCCAGCGCTGAAGCACTTTCTCTTTGTGCTCCCCATTCACCTTCGAGTTCATGGCAATGGCTGAGTCAGTGAACTTGTCTGTGGGGCAGAGTGGAAGATTAGGAATCAGGTGATATTTGATAGCTTTCTTTCCCCTCACCTTCACCCCCTTTCCCTCATAAGTAGTTCAGGAACAAAGAGAAGTTTACAAAACCAAGATTAATAGAGTATCTATGCTTATGAGGGGTGGAGAGTGGGACAGGGTACTAAAACCCTGATTTTAACCGTTCAAAAGGAAAATATAAAGAACCACAACACCAGCCAGAATTTATCCCTCCATGTGTTAAACATCAAAACATTATTTTTTGGTACTGGGAATTGAACCCAGAGGGATTCCACCTCAAAGCTACATCCCCAACCTCTTTTAAATTTTTATTTTGAAGCAGCCTCGCCAAGTTGCCAAGGCTGCCTTGAACCTGTGATCCTGTGTCAGCCAGGTACTGAGATTACAGCTGTGCCCCACTAACCCTGGTTCTCGAGATACATTTTCAAGAAAAACTCAGCCATCTCCCTCAGACAAAAAAGGGAAGGGTAAAGCAAAAAGTCAACACGTACATTCATAACGGTGAATCTGACAACAGCCTAGCCCAATTCATTCATTCAATTTATTTATTTTGTGGTACTGGAGATTGAACCCAGGAGCATTCTACCTCTGAACTACATCTCCAGCCCTATTTTTTAAATTTGGAAACAGGGTCATATTAAGTTGCTGAGAGCCTCACTAAGTTACTGAAGCTAGCCACGAACCTGCCATCCTCCTGTCTCAGCCTCCCGAGTACTGGGATGAGAAGCGTGCACCACCATGCCCAGCTCCCCAATACCTTTAGTAGCATAATTGAAGTCAACGTTTCGGAAGTGTACAAGCATGACATCACTTGGCTTGAACACCATGGTGTCCACAATGTCTTCCCGACGAGGGCCACCTGCTGGCTCAGACACTTTCCGGTGCACAGCATCTACTGCCAGTTCAAACTACAAAAACCCCATTCCCAACACCCAGGGTCAGTATGGTCAGTATCAAGAATATGAAAAGTACCATGTCTCTTAACCCTTTATAAACTTTCCCCAATACCATATTTACACCAGGCACAGAATTTAGCAAAGTCTTTAATTTAAATTTAAATCTTTTTTGTGTGTGTGTGGTACTAGGGATAGAATTCAGAGGCATTCTACCTCCAAACTATACCCCCAACCGTATTTGTGTATGGCACTGGGATGAAATTCAAGGGCATTCTACATCTGGGCTACAACTCCAGTCCCATTTTACTTTTTATTTGGAAACAGGGTCTCGCTAAATTGATGAGAATCTCACTACGTTGCTGAGGCTGTCCTCAAACCTATAATCTTCCTGTCTCAGTCTCAGTCTCCCAAATATTGGGATTATAGGTGTGTGCCACCACATGCCTGGCTAATTTTTTGGTACTGTGGGTGGTAGCCAGGGACCTTCTACCTCTAAGCTATATCCCCAGCCCTATTTGTGTGTGTGTGTGTGTGTGTGTATGTGTGTCACTGGGGATTGAACCGAGGAGAATTCTACCTCCGAGCTATACCCCCAGCCCTATTTATTTTGAAACAAGGTCTCGGCTAGATTCATAAAGAGACTTACTACTTGCCGAGACTGTCCTCAAACCTTGATCCTCCTCTCTCAGCCTCCCAAATACTAGGATTATAGGCATGTGTCATCACAGCCTGATTTTTTTTCAGTACTAGGGATTGAACCCAGGGCCATTCTAACACTGAGTTACACCCCCAGCCCTATTTTATTTTTTTTTATTTTTTATTTTAT
>PVLC010015006.1:18371-38257 GCA_004027655.1 Graphiurus murinus
ACCAGGGATTGAACTCAGGGGCGTTCTACCTCCGAGCTATACCCCCAGCCCTATTTTTTATTCTTTATTTTGAAACCGAGTCTCACTAAGTTGCGGAGTGCCTCACTAGGTAGCTGAGGCTGGCCGCGAACCCGGATCCTCCGGTCTCAGCCTCCCGAATGCTGGGATTACAAGCGTGCGCCACCACGCCCGGCTCCCCAGCCCTATTTTATATTCTTTATTTTGAAACAGGGTCTAAGTTGCAGAAAGCCTCACTAAGAGCTGAGACTGGCTGCGAACCTGTGATCCTGTCCCAGCTTTCCAAGTTCTGGGATTATAAGCATGCACCACCACGCCACCAGATTTGGAGCAGGGCGTGGTGGCGCATGCTTTTTTTTTTTTAGTGGTACTGAGAATTGAATTCAGGGGCTTTCTACCTTGGAGCTACACCCACCCACCCCCAGCCCTATTTGTGTGTGTGTGTGTGTTACTGGGGATTGAACCCAGAGTCTCACTACTTGCTGAGGCTGTCCTCAAACCTGCGATCCTTCTGTTTCAGCCTCCCAAGTACTAGGATTACAAGCGTGGGCCACCATGCCTGGCTCAGCTTATTTTTTTATTTTTTTGCGGTACTGGGGATTGAACTCAGGGGCATTCTACCTCCGAGCTATACCCCCAGCCCTATTTTTAATTCTTTATTTTGAAACCGGGTCTCACTAAGTTGCGGAGTGCCTCACTTAGGTAGCTGAGGCTGGACGCGAACCCGGATCCTCCGGTCTCAGCCTCCCAAATGCTGGGATTACAAGCGTGCGCCACCACGCCCGGCTTTGGCTCAGCTTATTTTTTGAAATAGGGTCTTGCTAGGTTGATGAAGAGTCTCACCACTTCCTGAGGCTATCTTTGAACCTGTGGTGCTCTTGTCTCAGCCTCCCAAGTACTGGGGTTACCAGCATGTGCCACCACATCCAGCAAAAAAAAAAAAAAAAAAATTTTTTTTTTGGTGATATTGGGTATTGAACCCAGGGATATTCCACCTGAGCTACAGCTACATCCCCAGCCCCCCCAACCTTTTTTTTTTTTCGCTACTGGGGATTGAACCCAGGGGCATTCTACCTCTGAGCTACACCCCCAGCCCTATTTTTCTTTATTTTGAAACAGGGTCTCACTAAGTTGCGGAGGGCCTCACTAGGTAGCTGAGGCTGGCCTCGGACCCGGATCCTCCGGTCTCAGCCTCCCAAATGCTGGGATTACAAGTGTGCGCCACCACGCCCAGCCCTAATTTATTTTTTACTTTGAAAACAGTCTAAGTTGCTGAGGACCTGGATAAATGGCTAAGATTAGCCTGTAACCTGTAATCCTCCTGTCTCCAACTCACAAGTACTGAGATTACAGGTGCGCACCATCCTGCAGTTTTAAATTCTTTTACATTTTAAACCTAAGACTCACAGAAACTTTTTCTTTTTTGTGGTACTGGGGATTGAACCCAGGAGCAATCTACCTCTGGGCCACATCCTTGCTCTATTTTATTTTTCATCTTTAAACAAGGCCTCGCTAAGTTGCTGAGACTGACTGTGAACCTGCATTTGTCCTGTCTCAGGCTCCCAAGTACTGGGATTGCAAGTGTCAACACCATGGCTGGCTTCACAGAAACAATTTAACAGCGTTGTCCCATGCCACCCAATACACACCCTCAGTTTCATTCTCTCCTCCTCCTGTGTAGCACTAAAAATAAGCTAATTTGAGCATACTAACCTTTGAGCTCAGAGTCTTGAAAATGCCTTCATAGGTGGTGCCATTTTTCACTTTTACATCACAAGTAGAGCCCTAGTAGAGTGGCAAAATTAAGGAGAAAGTCCAGAAAACTGATGCATTATCTTCCTCAAACAATGTAGGGGGTTTAAGTCCTCACTTACCACAACAGCTGTCAGGAAATGCAGCATCCTGGAGTTGTTATAGACACCTTCAAACACCTGTGAGTAACATAGTAAAGAGAAAGGAGTAACCAGCAAACACCTTGCTTTCTACATGGCCACACTACTCATATCCACTTTTGTTTGTGTGGGGCCTCTAGGCCTCTTGAGCCCATTCAACCATCTCTGCATCTCATCAGCCCTGAATTCCCATATATTTGTCTTTTGGGCCTTTATCTTATTAGGGGGGAAAATGCACTCACAGGTGACTGGGGGGGTCCCTTTCCCGTGCTCTGTCCCCTGTAAGAAAAGGCAAACAAGAAACTATAGTTAACAGTAAATCCTAGAACCATATAACCTGTGAATGATTTTCAAATTCTCACCTTAAAAAGGGAGAAAGGAATAGACATTAAATGCCAATCAATACCTTTCCTCCAAATGGAAGTAAAAAAGACCTCAATCAACAATGGCTGTCAACTGCTCTCGCTTTCCCCAACGGGCGAGGACTGCATGCTTCCAACACACATGATACCCACCCCAGGTGTGAAGGTGAAAGCTCAGGGAACACAGATGCAGAACTTAGCTCAGGGACATTACCTTCCAAACGCGGTTTAAAAAAAAAATCATTTTCATCAGCCTTATGCCCCAAACCCTGGGAGGAGGGGGTATTCCCTCCACACCCCACCCCTTCGCCCTCATTACTTATTCAGCCTATTACCCACTCTGCAGGGGTCACCAATCGCCAGGTAACCCTGCTCCTCGATGGCTGATGTAACCGACGGTTGAGGAGGGCGACAAGGGGGCCGTTGGCGGGGCTGGGGGACAGCGCAGCCGCAAAAGCCATCCACCGGGAGGCCTCGCCCGATCTGCGCCTGCGCACTAAAGCCCACAGGGCTCTTCAAAATCCCCCCTCCCGCGATCAGAACCCATTGCGCTTGCGTGCACCGCCACTCTCAATCGCATTAACACACACACACACACACACACACACACGCAAGCAAGCAAGCAAGCAAGCAAGCGCGAGAGAGAAAGAAACTGAGTGGGATGTCCACTAGTCAACCAACACCATCAGACGAATCTCTCCATGCGCACTCCCAGCTCCTGCCCTACGTGCAACCGGGGCACGCGAATGCCCGGGTCATAAGACAGGATCCGCGCGCACGTACGGAAAGGGGGCGCGCGCGCGCGAGCTGGAGGTTCCCAGCCCGCAGTCCTCCCAGTTATCCCTCCTTCCGTGCCCCCGCCCACCCGGCTCCCCTCCTACTGGCCAGATCGGGAAGGGGGAGGTAGCAACTCTCCCCCAAGTCCCTCCCTCCCCATTGGCCAAACTATGGGCCGCGCGCCCCCCTCTATTGGCTACAGCCGGGGACCCCTTCCCGCAGCCGATTCCCCATTGGCTGACGCCAGGGACCGCGAGACCCTTCGTGGTAATGGAGCCTGGGACCCCGATCACCGCATCACCCCCCCCAACTCCCCGTTCCGACGGCGCTGGCGGGACGCGCCCCGCCTCCCCTCAAAGCCCCGGCCCGTCCCTGACTAGGCCCGTAGAGGGGAGCGCGGCTTCCAGACGTCCCGGCGGCGGCTCGTGGGTCCATACCCCCAACGATCGGGACTTGAGGGGCCCACCCGACTTCATGGGGTTCCTCGGCCCCGGTGCCTCTCCACGGTGCATGGCCGGGCCCGCCCCGCGCAGCGGAACCGCAGTCGCCTCTCCGCAGCCGCGGCTGCCCGCCCAGAAGCCCACCCCTGCTCACCTGGCGCTGCCGATGGCGACGGCCCCAGGCCTCTCTTGGTGCTGCTGCTGCGGCGGCGGCGGCTGCGGCGCCAAGATGCCTTCGGGTCCCCGGCGGAGCCCGCTGCCGGCGGCGGCCGCAGGCCCCAAGCAGGGGGAAGCGACCGCGGGAGGCCCTGGGGGAGCCGCGGCGGGGGCCAGCGGGCCCGGGAGGCCGCCGTTGGGAGGGCTGGTGCCGCCGGGAGGCCGGCGGGCCACGGCCTGTTGCGTGGGGGGCGGCTGCTGGGGCTGGGAGGTCTGTTGTGGCGGCTGAGGCTTCAACATGATGGCAGCGTCCGGAAGGGGAATTAGAGGGAAGGGAGGGAGAGAGGGGGCCGGGGCTGGGTCCCCGCCGGAGAGCGCGGGAAGCGAGGGGGATCGGGGAGCTGGGGACCCGCCGTTGGCGGGCGGGGGTAGCCCCGCGGTGTCGGGGTGGACAGAGAAGACCACGGCGCGAGGAAGCGCCGCGAGGCGGAAGGGGAGGGGGTCCCGCGGGCCGGAGGAAAGCGAGAGGGCGCGAGCCGGCCTGGCGCGCGTGCGCGTCGCCGGGGAGAGGGCAGGGGAGGAGCGCGCGGGCGGGAGCTCCGGGGGGCGGGGAGGAGGGAGCGCGGCGCGAGGTGCCCGCGCGCACCGGGCGGTTAGCTCCGCGCGAGGGAGAAGGCGAAGGGGAAAATAGGTGGCTCTCGCACCCCTGGCCCCTGAGGTGGGAAAGGAGCCGCGCGGACGCTCGCGCGCGCCAAGGATTGAGGGTCTCTAGGTCTCAAACCGCCTTAAAGGCTGGCGGCCGCGGTCGCTTCACAATGAGCGTATGAAGCGCTGGGGGAGGAGCCCAGGAAGCGGAGAGGAAGAGCCGGTAGCCCCGCCCACGCCGCCGGCGCAACGTCAGGATGCCTCCGCAGTAGTGTGAGCTGTCACGTCGTGGCGTGAGGTTCTTCCGCCACTTGGGAACCCGTGGGCGGAGTTAGGGGCCGAAAAAAATCCCGGGGACTGGATGAACCTGGCAACTGCTTATTTAGGCAGGTGGAAGGTTTCTTGAGTTGATCTCCACCTTATCTGCTTTAAATAAAAGAGTGATTAGTTTCAGCGTGCTGATCATTGCAAGTAAATCTACACCTGATCCTAAGTTATAAATTTCACCTAAATTAGATCCAAGCGTGGTGGGGCATGCTTGTAATCCCAGTACTTGGAAGACAGGAGGATCGCCGATTGGGAGCCAGCCCCCAGCAATTTAGCAAGGCTGTCAGCAATTTAGCGAGACCTTGTTTCCAAACAAAAAATAAAATAGAGCTGGGGTGTAGCTCGGAGGTAGAATGCCCCTAGTTCAATTCCTCAGCACCATTTAAAAAAGAAAAAAAAAAAGCAAAAAAACAGCCAGGTGTGGTGGTGCACGCTTGTAATCTTAGTACTTGGAAGGCTGAGACAGCAGGATAACAGGTTTAAGAATAGCCTCAACTATTTAATGAGACTCTCAGCAACCTAGTGAGAACTTGTTTCCAAATAAAATCGGTCTGGGGGGGGTGTAGATTTGGGAGGCTGAGACAGGAGATTTGCAGGTTCGAATCCACCCTCAGTGACTTAGCAAAGCCCTGAACAATTTTGTGAGAGCTTGTTTCAAAACAAAAAATAGAGCTGGAGGTATAGCTCAGAGGTAGAATGACCTTGGGTTCAATCCCCAACACCATACACACACACACACAAAGTTGGACTGGAGAGAGAGGTCCAGGTTTTAATAGCAAACGGAGTAGAGCAGTGATGGGCATATGGTCTTAATCCTAAAGTCTCGAGCTTTCTGTTGTGGGCACCAGCAATTGGAATCCTTCCCAATTCCTCCCTTCCAAAGAAGAACATTCCTAGTTAAGAGTCTCTTGGTCTTTAGGAGGTTTTCCTTCCCCCCTGCCTCATTCAAACGTGTTAGGTTCCCCTCTGGGATGCTTGCCCAGCAATTTACCCCCCCCCCTTTTTTTTTCTAACAGTTCTCTTAATTCTGTCTTCCTGGAAATGTCAGTTCCCTAATGGTTGGGATCTTGACCCTTATTTCCCTCTCTGTGGTACCTAGTGCACTGTAGGAAGTCAATTAAATATTTGGAAGGTGAACAAATCCAAATGGTATTTGCATGTGATTGAACCCAGGAGCATTCTACCTTCCAGCTGTTTTTAATTTTTTATTTTGAAACTAGGTTTTGTTAAGTTGCTAACGGTCTTCCTAAGTTGTTGAAGCTGCCCAAAAACCTGCAATCCTCCTGTCTCAGCCTCCTAAATACTGGGATTACAAGTGTAAGAAACCACACCAGCTCCAAGTGGTATTTTATTTTATTATTATTTTTTTTTTCAGTACTGGGGGTTGAACTCAGGGGCATTCTACCTCTAAGCTATACCCCCAGCCCTATTTTTTATTCTTTATTTTGAAACCGAGTCTCACTAAGTTGTGGAGTGCCTCACTAGGTAGCTGAGGCTGGCCGCGAACCCGGATCCTCCGGTCTCAGCCTCCCAAATGCTGGGATTACAAGCATGCGCCACCATGCCCGGCTTCCAAATGGTATTTTATTTTATTTTTGCGGCACTTGGGATTGAACTCAGGGGCATTCTACCTTCGAGCTACACCCCCAGCCCTATTTTTTACTCTTATTTCAAAACTGGGTCTCACTAAGTTGCGGAGTGCCTCACTAGGTAGCTGAGGCTGGCCTCGAACCCAGATCTTCCAGTCTCAGCCTCCCGAATGCTGGGATTACAAGCGTGCGCCACCACGCCCGGCTCCAATGGTATTTCAAAGACCTTCATGTAGTCCAGCACCACGGCACATGCCTGTAATCCCAGTACTTGGGAGGCTGACAGGAGGATCGTGAGTTCCAGACCAGTTGCAGCACCTTAGTGAGACCCCGTTTCAAAATTAAAAGTAAGCCAGGCATGGTGGCACACATTTATAATCCCAGTATTTGGGAGGCTGAAACAAAAGGATTGCAGGTTTGTGGCCAGCCTCAGCTACTTAGTGGGACCCTCTGCAACTTAGACCCTGTTTCAAAATAAATAAAAAATAGAACTGGGGGTGTACCTCAGAGGTAGAATGCCCCTGAGTTCAATCTCCAGTACCGCCAACAAAAAAATTATCTGTTACCCATGCCCTCCTCCAGGCCTCAAAAGCACTGTGTTCTGGCGTTTGTTTTTTTGTGTTTGTGGTGCTGGAGACTAAACCCAAGGGCATTCTAAACCCCAGGGATGTTGTATCTCTGAGCTACACCTCCAGCCCTTTTTTTTGTTTGTTTGTTTGGAAACAGGGTCTCTCTAATTTGCCAAGGGCCTTGCTAAATTGCTGAGGCTGGCCTTGAACCTGTGATCCTCCTGTCTCAGCTTCCCAAGTACAAAAGTACTGTGTTTTTCTTTCATGGAGTCTGAGATTATAATGGGCTTTCTCTATCCCTCTATCAGCTCAGTGGCCATTATCACTAAATTATTTGGTAAATAAATGGAATGATGCCAGGCGTGGTGGCGCATGCTTGTACTTCCAGTACTTGGGAGGCTGAGACCGAAGGATCCTGATTCACGGCCCGCCTCAGCTACTTACTGAGGCCCTCCGCAACTTAGTGAGACCCTGTTTCAAAATAAAGAATAAAAAATAGGGCCAGGGGTGTAGCTCAGCGGTAGAAGGGCCCTGGGTTCACTCCCCAGTACCGAAAGAAAAAAAAAAAAAAAGGAATGCTGTCTTGTATGCAATTTAAAAATTAGAAGTCAGGCGTGATGGCACACTTTTGTAATCCTAGTATTTGGAGTACTTGGGAGGCTGAGACAGGAGGATTGCAGGTTCATGATCAGCCTCCAGCTACTTAATGAGGCCCTTAGCAACTTAGCAAAACCCTGTGTCAAAATAAAAAGGGCTGGGAGCGGGGCATGGTGGCGTATGCTTGTAATATCAGTACTTGAGAGGCTGAGAGAGGAGGATCCAGGTTCGAGGCTAGCCTCAGCTACTTAGTAAGGCCCTCGGCAACTTAGTGAGACCGTGTTTCAAAATAAAGAAGAAAAAATAGGGCTGGGAGCCGGGCATGATGACGCACGCTTGTAATCCCAGCATTTGGGAGGCTGAGACTGGAGGATCTGGGTTCACAGCCAGCCTCAGCTGCTTAGTGAGGCCCTCCACAATTTAGTGAGACCCTGTTTCAAAATAAAGAAGAAAAAATAGGGCTCGGGCTGTACCTTGGAGGTAGAATGTCCCTGGGTTCCATCCCCAGTACCGCAAAAAGAAAAAAAAAAAAGGTAGACTGGGGTGTAGATCAGCAGTAGAGCACTTGCCTGCATGCAGGAGACCTGGATTTAACCCCCAGTGCCAAAAAAAACAAAAAATAAAAACAGACTTTTTGAGCATTACTACTCACTCTGATTTGATGCTAATTCCTGGGGTCCAGAATGACCTACCAGTCCAAGTGGGAGCTGACAGTGATCAGGTACTGCTAGGTAGCTAGGTAGAGATGGGCAGGTGGACACAATTAGGATGAACTTGAAGGAGCTGAGGGACCTCATGCACCTGGGGGGAAAAGTTAAGCAGGCCTTTATGAATGGAAATGTGGGACTCCCTCATTAGCTGCAGTTTTCTAACTGCAGGGAAGCCTGGAGTCATGGCACACACCTGTAGTCCCAGTACTTGGAAAGCTGAGACAGGAGTATCATGGATTCTAATTCAGCCTGAGAAACTTAGTGAAGCTCTCAGTAACTTAGCAAGACCCTGCTTCTAAATAAAAAATAAAACAGAACTGAGGGTACAGCCAGAGGTAGAAAGTTCCCTGGGTTCCACCCTCAATACCACAAAGAAAGAAAGAAAGAAAAACTGCAGGCGTGGTGGTACATGCCTGTAATTCCAGTACTTGGGAGGCTGAGAAAGGAGGGTCACAGGTTCAAGGCCAACCTCAGCAACTTAGCAAGACCCTGTTTCAAAATTAAAAACTAAGCCGGGTGTGGTGGCACACGCTTGTAATCCCAGCATTTGGGAGGCTGAGACTGGAGGATCCGGGTTCGCGGCCAGCCTCAGGTACTTAGTGAGGCACTCCACAACTTAGTGAGACCCGGTTTCAAAATAAAGAATAAAAAATAGGGCTGGGGGTATAGCTTGGAGGTAGAATTCCCCCGGGGTTCAATCCCCAGTACCACAAAATAAATAAAGCTGGAGCCAGGCGTGGTGGCACACATTTGGATCCCAATACTTGGGAGGCTGAGACTGGAGGATCCGGATTAGCAGCCAGCCTCAGCTGCTTAGTGAGGGCCTCCACAACTTAGTGAGACCCTGTTTCAAAAATAAAGAATATAGCCGGGCATGGTGGAGCATGCTTGTAATCCCAGCATTTGGGAGGCTGAGACCTGAGGATCCGGGTTCATGGCCAGCCTCAGCTACCTAGTGAGGCACTCCGCAACTTAGTGAGACCCTGTTTCAAAGTAAAGAATAAAAAATAGGACTGGAGGTATAGCTCGGAGGTAGAATGCCCCTGAGTTCAATCCCCAGTACCGTAAAAAATAAATAAATAAAAATAAAGATTATAAAATAGGACTGGGGGTGTAGCTCGGAGGTAGGATGCCCCTGGGTTTAATTCCCAGTACCCCCCACACACACACACACACAAAAAAAAAAGAATTAAAAAATAGGGCTGGGGTTGTAGCTCAGAGGTAGAATGACCCTGGGTTCAATCCCTAGTACTGCAAAATAAATAAATAAATAAATAATAGGGCTGGGGGTGTAGCTCAGAGGTAAAATGCCTCTGGGTTCCCAGTACCATTAAATAAATAAATAAATAAATAAATAAATAAATAGGAAAAAAAGAGCTGGGCATAGTGGCGCACGGTTGTAATCACAGTACTAGGGAGGCCAAGACAGGAGGATCCAGATTAGCGGCCAGCCTCAGTTGCTTAGTGAGGCCCTCCACAACTTAGTGAGACCCTGTTTCAAAATAAAGAATAAAAATAGGGCAGGGGGGGTGTAGCCTGGAGGTAGAATGCCACTGGGTTCAATCCTCAGTTCCACAAAAATAAATAAATAAATAAATAAATAAATAGGAAAAAGAAACAAAGCTGGGTGTGGTGGCTCACGCTTATAATTCCAGCATTTGGAGACTGAGACCAGAAGATTCGGGTTGGAGACCAGTCTCAGCTACCTAGTGAGGCACTCCACAACTTAGTGAGACCCTGTTTAAAAAATAAATAAAAAATAGGATGCGCGCATGGTGGCACACGCTTGTAATCCCAGCATTTGGGAGGCTGAGACCGGAGGATCCAGGTTTGCGGCCAGCCTCAGCCACCTAGTGAGGCACTCCGCAACTTAGTGAGACTCGGTTTCTAAATAAAGAATAAAAAATAGGGCTGGGGTGTAGCTCGGAGGTAGAATACCCCTGAGTTCAATCCTCAGTACCGCAAAAAAAAATGTAAATAAATAAATAAAAAATAGGGCTGGGGGTATACCTCAGAGATAGAATGCCCCTGAAGTTCAACCCCCAATACTGAAAAAAACAAAAGAAAAAGAAAAAAAGAAAAGAAAAAGAAAAAAAGGAAAAGAAATGAAAAAGAAAACTGCAGGAATATCAGAAGGCTAAATCCCTGCAGTTTCACTTAGACCCTGCAGTTTCTGACATGGTGAGACAGTGCAGGTGCACTGCGGTGTGGGGTGAAGAGGGCAATCGACCAGCCCTAAAGAAATCTGCGTGAGGAGTGAGGTGTCCAGGGAGCGATGCAAGGCATCGCATGTGAAGAGCCCCGCACCATTTCCCACTCCAAAAAAGGGCCAATTGCAGATCCCTTTTCTCTGGCTGGTAGCCTCCTTATCACAGCCTTATTTTACACTATACTCCCATTTCCTAAATAAGCTTTTTATAGTCCTCTGTTCATGCTTTCTGTTTGAAGTCTCCTTTCAGAAAAACCAAGAATCAAGAAGGAGATGGGAAGCCAGGCGTGGTGGCGCACGCTTGTAATCCCAGCATTCGGGAGGCTGAGACCGGAGGATCTGGGTTCGCGGCCAGCTTCAGCTACCTAGTGAGGCACTCTGCAACTTAGTGAGACTCGGTTTCAAAATAAAGAATAAAAAATAGGGCTGGGGGTGTAGCTCGGAGGTAGAATGCCCCGGAGTTCAATCCCCAGTACCGCAAAAAAAAAAAAAAAAAAAAAAAAAAAAAAAAAAAAGGAGATGGGAAGTGGCCTCGTTACCTTGGATGGCAGCCGAGGCTGCTTTCCCCGCCTGGAGGGGTCTGGCGGGGCAGTCACAGCCCTCTCGAATTTCAGGATGACTGACACTTCTAAAGCTGTTCTAAATCTTGAAGAGATGTTTGCAAGTGGATTCACAGAAGATGACAAAGAGTACCAGGAATACTTGAAATGTCCTCCTGAATCCCCTCCAATCATTGGGGAATGGAATAGCAGAGCTGGTAGTAATCAAAGAAACAGAGGCAATGGGTTGCAAGAGAATAGGTAGTTTAGAGGTAGGGATAGCAGATGGGGATGACCGAGTGACAATCGGTCAAATCAGAGCATGGAGGATCCTGGGGTAACAATTACCTACAACACAGATGAGAAGCTTACCATCCATCCCAACATCGACAATATGGTTACAATCAATGGCCTCCCTATGGTTACTACTGATAGAAATGTACCATCTTTTTGTTTGTTTGTTTTTTTGATACTGGGGATTGAACCCAGGGGCATTCTACCTCCAAGATACACCCCCAGCCCTATTTTTTATTCTTTTTTTTTTTTTTTTTTTGCGGTACTGGGGATTGAACTCAGGGGCATTCTACCTCCGAGCTACACCCCCAGCCCTATTTTTTATTCTTTTATTTTGAAACCGAGTCTCACTAAGTTGAGGAGTGCCTCACTAGGTAGCTGAGGCTGGCCGCGAACCCGGATCCTCCGGTCTCAGCCTCCCGAATGCTGGGATTACAAGCGTGCGCCACCACGCCCAGCTCTATTTTTTATTCTTTATTTTTGAAACAAGGTCTCACTAAGTTCTGGAGAGCCTCACTAAGTAGCTGAGGCTGGCCTTGAATCCAGATCCTCCTGACTCTGCCTCCCAAGTACTGAGATTAATAGCGAATGCCACCACACCTGGCTGAAATATCACCATCTTTTAATAAAAACATGGAAAAAAAAGAAGAGATAACCTCCAGGTAGCTGGCTAATGAAAGGGATTACTGCCTGAAAACAGTACTAGATGGAGTTTTAGCTCAAACCCAGTTTACAGAAGGCTTAGTTACTTCCAAGTTGCTGAGCATTTTATTGGAATAGACATCTGTGGCATCTGGCAGAATCCCCACATTGGCTCTCTGAACTCTGGAGTAAGAGGACTATGGCATAAAGGGCTAAGTGAAAGCCCCTGAAAGTTCCATTTCCAGCTGGGCACGGGCCCGCACTCCTGTAATCCCAGTACTGGAGATTGCAGGTTTGAGGCCAGCCTCAGCAATTTAGGGAGGCCCTCAGTAAATTTCAAAATAAACAAAGTTAGCCAGGTGTGGTGACACATGCCTATAATCCTGTACTTGGGAGGCTGAGACAGGAGGATCATATGTAATGAGACTTTAATCAATCTAGTGAGACCATGTTTCCAAATGAGAAATTAAATCAGACTGGGGGTGTAGCTAGAAGGTAGAATTCCCCTGGATTCAATCCCCCGTACTACAGGGGGAAAAAAAGACTCAATTAAGGGGCCAAGCATGGTGACACACTCATAATCCCAGCTACTCAGGAGGCTGAAATAGTATTGCCAAATTCAAGGCCAACCTCAACAATTTAGTGAGACCTGTCTCAAAATAAAATTTTAAAAGGACTGGGGAAAGCCGGGCATGGTGGCGCATGCTTGTAATCCCAGCATTTGGGAGGCTGAGACCGGAGAATATGGGTTTGAGGCCAGCCTCAGCTACCTAGTCAGGCCCTCCGCAACTTAGTGAGACCCTGTTTCAAAATAAAGAATAGAAAATAGGGCTGGGGCTGTACCTTGGAGGTAGAATGTCCCTGAGTTCAATCCCCAGTATCGCAAAAAAAAAAAAAAAAAAAAAAAAAAAAAAGGACTGGGAAAGAAAAAAAAGGACTGAGAGCTGGGTGTAGTGGCACACTCAGCAACATAGTGAGACTCTCAGCAATCTACCAAGAACCTGTTTCAGAACAAAAAATAAAAAAGGGCTAGGGGTGTAGCTTTGAGGTAGAATGCCCCTGGGTTCAATCCCCAGTAACACACACACACACACACACACACACACACACACACACACACACACACAATTAAGGCATTACTTGAGAGACCACACCCTGAAAAGATGGGGTTCTATTTTATAGGGTGAAGGGTATACTTTAATCAGACACCCTGATGGGATGCTGTCTTCTCTCTAGACAGAACACCCGAGTCAGAATGAAGGGGTGGAATTGGATCTTGTTCTTCTAACTACTGCTTTTAATAACCTACCTGTAGAATACTTGCTTCTTATCTTGTCAGTGCTGAGCTCTGCCGATTTGGAGGTCTTTGTTCTGAAGGGAGAAATTCTTCCTCCAGGTAACACAACAATGGCACCATTGTATGGGAAGATGAGACTGTCACCTGGCCATTTTGGACTTTTATGCCACTGAACAAACCAGAGACAAAGGTGTTACTCTGCTGCCTGGAACTGCGGGTCCTCTCGATGAGGAGTGAACTGGGTCGCTGCTCTGCAATGTGCTAAGAGCAGTGCAGCTGAACCCAGGGGCTCTCTGAGGTGCCGCTCACTACTCCCATGCCCAATAATGAAGCTCTATGGAAAACTACAGGAACTACAAGAAGGCAGGATGATTGCAGACTTCGGGAGTGAAGTTCTGCATATTTCCACCAACTAAAAATCTTTTTCTCCCAGTACTTGGGGGGCTGAGACCGGAGGATCCGGGTTTGCGGCCAGCCTTAGCTACTTAGAGAGGCCCTCCACAATTTAGTGAGACCCTGTTTCAAAATAAAGAATAAAATAGGGCTGGGGGGGTAGCTTGGAGGTAGAATGCCCCTGGGTCCAATCCCCAGTACCGCAGGAAAAAAAAAAAATCTGTTTTCTGCTGGTTTTGGTGGCACACGCTTGTAATCCCAGTATTTGGGAGACTGAGACAGGAGAGTCAAAGGTTCGTGGCCAGCCTCAGCTACCTAGTGAGGCTCTCCACAACTTAGTGAGACCCTGTGTTAAAATAAAGAATAAAAAATAGGACTGGTAGAATGCCCCTGGGTTCAACCTCCAGTCCTGAAAAAAAAATAAAATATTTTTCTAGCCGGGCATGGTGGCGTACACTTGTAATCCCTTGGGAGGCTGAGACCGGAGGATCCAGGTTCAAGGCCAGCCTCAGCTACTTAGTGAGGCCCTCCGAAACTTAGTGAGACCCTGTTTCAAAATAAAGAATAAAAAATAGGACTGGGGTGTAGCTTGGAGGTGGAATGCCCCGGGCTTCAATCCCCAGTACTGGAAAACAAAAACAAAAACAAAAACTTTTTCTGCTGGGCGTGGTGGCACATGCTTGTAATTTGTAATCCTAGTACTTAGGAGGCTGCCTTCTTGAAGTTCCTGTAGTTTTCCATAGAGCTCATACAGACGCCCCCCAATAAAGAGCCTCGTTCAGCCGAGCGTGGTGGCGCACGCTTGTAATCCCAGCATTCGGGAGGCTGAGACCAGAGGATCCGGGTTCGAGGCCAGCCTCAGCTACCTAGTGAGGCACTCCACAACTTAGCGAGACCCGGTTTCAAAATAAAGAATAAAAAAATAGGGCTGGGGGTGTAGCTCAGAGGTAGAATGCCCCTGAGTTCAATCCCCAGTACCGCAAAAAATAAATAAATAAATAAAGAGCCTCGTTCCTAGTACACTCTGAGTCTGCCTGTTTCCTATCTACTAGATAGCACAAGAACCCACTGAGGCCGGGTGTGGTGGCGCATGCTTGTAATCCCAGCATCCGGAGGCTGAGACTGGAGGATCAGGGTTCACCGCCAGCCTCAACTACTTATGAGGCCCTCCGCAACTTAGTGAGACCCGGTTTCAAAATAAAGAATAAGCCGGGCGTGGTGGCGCACGCTTGTAATCCCAGCATTCGGGAGGCTGAGACCAGAGGATCTGGGTTTGCGGCTAGCCTCAGCTACCTAGTGAGGCACTCCGCAACTTAGTGAGACTCGGTTTCAAAATAAAGAATAAAAAAAAAATGGGGTTGGGGGTATAGCTTGGAGGTAGAATCCCCCTGTGTTCAATCCCTAGTACCGCAATAAATAAATAAATAAATAAATAAATAAATAAATAAATAAAATAAAGAATAAAAAATAGGGCTGGGGGGTGTAGCTAGGAGGAAGAATGCCCCTGAGTTCAATCCCCAGTACCGCAAAAAAAAAAAAAGAACCCACTGAGGTGGGACAGACTCACTCATCCAACATTGAGACAAAGCTGGAGCATTGGGGCTGCAGGATGCCTCAGAGGGGGCATTCTACCTCCCAGCCACACCCCCAGTACTATTTTTTATTCTTTATTTTGATTTTTTTTTTTTTTTTGCAGTACTGGGAATTGAACCCAGGGGCATTCTACCTCTGAGCTATACCCCCAGCCTTATTTTTATTCATATTTGGAAACAGGGTCTCACTAAGTTGCAGAGGGCCTCACAAGTTGCTGAGGCTGGCCTTGAACCTGAGATCCTCCTGTCTCAGCCCCCCAAGTACTGAGATTACAATCATGGGCCACCACACCCGGCTGACACTTACTTTTTATTTTGAAACACGGCCTCACTAAATTGCTGAGGCTGGAGGGGAACCTGTGATCCTCCTGTCTCAGCCTCCCAAGTACTGGGATTACAAGCATGTGCTGCTACACCCTGCCAGGTCCCAGAATAATGATGTGAAAAAAACATTTGAACAGCACAACCCACCTTGGAAGGACCATGGTTCCAGGGTGATGCCAGAAGAAGGTGATGTGACTTCTGAGAGCCCGAAAGTAGATAAAGAATCTCAGGCTGAGTGGAGTGTAGTGGTGCACACCTGTAATTCCAGTACTCAGGAGGCTGAGACAGGAGGATTGCAGGTTCTTGGCCAGCCTCAGCAATTTAGCGAGACCCTGTCAGGCATGGTGGTGCACATCTGTAATCCTAGTACTTGGAAGGCTGAGACAGGACTTGGGAGGATCGTAGGTTCTCGGCAAGCCTCAGCATGTAATGAGACTCTCCATCAACCTAGTGAGACCCTGTTTAAAAATAAAAATAAAATCGGGCTGGGGGTGTAGCTTGGAGGTAGAATGCTCCTGGATTCAAATCCCCAGTACCCCCCCCCACACACACACAGAAAAAAATTTTTTTCAGAAGGACTGGGGTGTAGCTCAGAGGTAGAGCGCCCCTAGGTTCAATCCCCAGTATCACATAGTAAAAAAAAAAAAGGTCTAGAACCTCAGTGAATTGAGTGGAAGGGGGGGGGCAGGGCATCTGCTAATGTGTCACCTGCTGCTCCCTCTCTTACTTTGTCCCTGAAGGATGCAACGATGGAGACCTGTGCCTGCAGGTCCACTGGGACTGAAACGAGAAAGTCAGTGCTTTCTTGGAAGATACGCTCAGAAAGGGAGCTTCTGCAATGAAGGCTGAAGCAACTCCTGATACCACACCGGGACTGCAAAGATGTTTGTGAGCAGCAGAAGGCCCACAGCACAACCCACCTTGGAAGGACCATGGTTCCAGGGTGATGCAAATCTTAGGGCTCTTGAAACCCAGCAGCTGCCCGCTGGCAGCTTGCAGACACATGTGATTTGGCACAAAACATATTCCTCCCTCAAAATCAGGAAATTTCAATTTGTTGTTGTTACTGGGGATTGAACCTAGGGGCTTTCTACCACCAAGCTAAACCTCCAGCCCCCCTTTTATTTGGTTTTGAAACAGGGTCTCGCTAGGTTGCTACGAGTTTCACTGTGTTGCTGAGGCTAATCTCTAATCTGCAATCCTCCTATTTCAACCTCTCAAATACTGGGATTACAGGCATGAGTCACCAGGTCTGGGAAATTTCAATTATATTATTTATTTATTTTGGTACTGGGGATTGAACCCAGGGGCATTCTATATTTCAGGTTTCTTTTTTTTCTTTTTTTTTTTTTTTGCGGTACTGGGGATTGAACTCAGGGGCATTCTACCTCTGAGCTATACCCCCAGCCCTATTTTTTATTCTTTATTTTGAAACTGAGTCTCACTAAGTTGCAGAGTGCCTCACTAGGTAGCTGAGGCTGGTATTTCAGGTTTCTTAAAATGTCATATCTCTTTGCTTAATCTATTTATTACATAGGCTAACTGTGCACAGATAATTTTCAGAAGTGGGTGAATTTCCAGTAACTTTAAGACTGTGAATGAAGTTTGTAGAAATTAATTTTTCTAGGAATTTGGGAGTTAAGGGCCTGGGAAAAGAACTCACCTGGGGAGAAAAGATATAAAGAACTTTACAGCGGGGCGTGGTGGCCCACACTTGTAATCCCAGCATGCGGGAGGCTGAGACCGGAGGATCCGGGTTCAAGGCTAGCCTCAGCTACCTAGTGAGGCACTCCGCAACTTAGTGAGACCCGGTTTCAAAATAAAGAATAAAAAAAAATAGGGCTGGGGGTGTAGCTCGGAGGTAGAATGCCCCTGTGTTCAATCCCCAGTACCGCAAAAAAGAAAGAAAGAAAGAAAGAACTTTAGCAAGCCGGGCGTGGTGGCGCACGCTTGTAATCCCAGCATTTGGGAGGCTGAGACTGGAGGAGTCTGGTTCGAGACCAGCCTCAGCTACCTAGTGAGGCACTCCGCAACTTAGTGAGACCCTGTTTCAAAATAAAGAATAGAAAGCCGGGCGTGGTGGTGCACGCTTGTAATCCCAGCATTTGGGAGGCTGAGACTGGAGGATCCGGGTTCGCAGCTAGTCTCAGCTACCTAGTGAGGCACTCCGCAATTTAGTGAGACCCTGTTTCAAAGTAAAGAATAAAAAATAGGGCTGGGGGTGTAGCTCAGAGGTAGAATGCCCCTGGGTTCAATCCCCAGTTACGCAAAACAACAACAACAACAAAAAAAAAAACCTTTCAGGTTATAGTTTCCTAGCCAGGCGTGGTGACACACGCTTGTAATCCCAGTACTTGGGAGGCTGAGACCGGAGGATCTGGGTTCTTGGCCAGCCTCAGCTACTTAGTGAGGCCCTCCGAAACTTAGTGAGACCCTGTTTCAAAATAAAGAATAAAAAAATAGGGCTGGGGGAGTGACTCGGAGGTAAAATGCCTGAGTTCAATCCCTAGTACCGAAAAAAAAAAAAAAGTTATAGTTTCCTTGTCCTTCCTTTTGTCTCCTACGTATCTTTTATATTTCTTCTATCCTACCTTAGTTCCACAATTTTTCTGTCTCATGACATGGATTTGCAGGAAGTGGGGGGTGGTACTGGGGATTGAATTCAGGGTTTTGTGCATACTAGACAAGTACTCTATCTGAGCACCTCCAGTTCTGTTTCTTCCTTCTCCTCCTTTTTTTTTTTTTTTTTTTTTGGTGGTATTGGGAATTGAACCTAGGGGCATACTACCTCTAAGCTACACCATCAGCCCCATTTATTTATTTATTTTTGTGGTACTGGGGAATTGAGCCCAGGGGCATTCTACCTCCAAGTTATACCCCTAGCCCTACTTTAGTTATTTTTTATTTTTTGTAGTACTGGGAATTAAACCAGGGGCCTTCTACCTCTGAGCTATACCCCCAGCCCTATTTTTTATTCTTTATTTTGAAACAAGGTCTAACTTGTGGAGTGCCTCACTAGGTAGCTGAGGCTGGCCTCGAACTTGGATCCTCTGGTCTCAGCCTCCCAAATGCTGGGATTACAAGCGTGCGCCACCATGCCCATCTTATATTTGATTTTGAAACAGGGTCTCACTTGGTTGAGAAAGTCTCACTACTTGCTGAGGCTGGCCTTGAACCTGCAATCCTTCTGTCTCCCTCCCAAGTACTGGGATTACAAGTGTGCATCACCACACCTGGCTTTTATTTTGAAACAGGGTCTCCCTAGATTGATGAGTCTCACCACTTGCTGAGGCTGTCCTTGTTTTTGGCACTGGGGATTGAACCCAGGGACGTTCTACCTCTGAGCTACACCCCCAGCCCTATTTTTTGTTTTTTATTTTGAAACAAGGTCTTACTAAGTTGTGGAGTGCCTCATTAGGTAGCTGAGGCTGGCCTCGAACCCTGATCCTCCGGACTCAGCCTCCCAAATGCTGGGATTACAAGCGTGCACTGCCACACCCGGCTCACCAGCCCTACTTTTATTCTTTATTTTGAAACAGGGTGTCACTAAGTTGCAGAGGGCTTAAGTAGCTGAGGCTGGCTGCAAACCTGCGGTCCTCCTGTCTCAGCCTCCCAAGTACTGGGATTACAGGTGTGCACCACAATGCCTGCTGGTCTCATAATTTTTAAGTACTCATTTTCCTTTTTCTGCAGTGCTGGGGTTCCCAACCTAGGAACTTCCCATGTACTTGGCAAGTACTAACCCCCCCAGCCTAAGCTTATTTTCTGACAGAACAAAATGTTCCAAATTCATTTAATACCTTCCTTGCTCCTGCCCTGGCTGGAACCAGCCCTTTCTTTTTCTTTTCTTTTCTTTTTTTTTTGCGGTACTGGGGATTGAATTCAGGGGTATTCTACCTCTGAGTCATACCCCCAGCCCTATTTTTTCAGTCTTTATTTTGAAACAGGGTCTCACTAAGTTGCGGAGGGCCTCACTAGGAAGCTAACGCTGGCCGCGAATCCTATCCTCCGGTCTCAGCCTCCCAAATGCTGGGATTACAAGCGTGCGCCACCACGCCTGGCTAGGAACCAGCCCTTTCTTGTATAAACTGTTGGTGCTTTTAGAAGAGAATGGTATTAGTCCAGGGTGATGGTGCATGCCTGTAATCTCAGTACTTATGAGGCTGAAATAGGATAGCAGGTTTGTGGCCAGCCTCAGCAATTTAGTAAGGCCCTATATATAATGATAAATTATTATTATTGCTTTATAGTGATATATATACATATATATAATTTTTTTTGCGGAAAAAATCTGGGGATTGAGCCCAGAGGCATCTGAGCTACACCCCCAGCCCTATTTTTTTTTTTTTTTATTCTTTATTTTGAAACAGGGTATCACTAAGTTGCAGATGGCTTCACTAAGTAGCTGAAGCTAGCCTCGAACCTGTGATCCTCCTGTCTCAGCCTCCCAAGTACGGGGATTACAAGTGTGCACCACCACACCCAGCTTATTATTCCTTTTTTTTTTTTTTTTT
>PVLC010015007.1:0-38277 GCA_004027655.1 Graphiurus murinus
CTGTAAGTGTGTTTTATGTACCTTGCCTCTTATTTTTTTTAAACTGGGAATTAACCCAGGTGAATTTTACCTCTGAGCTATGCCCCTAGCCCTTTTTATTTTGAAATAGGGTCTCACCAAGTTGCTGAGGCTGTCTTCAAACCTATGATCCTCCTATTTCACCTCCCAAGCACTGGAATTACAGGAGTGCACCACCACACCTGGTACTATAACTCTTTATAGGCAGCGATCACATCCTGGACTTCTGTGTGCTTTGTTTCACACATTATTTCAATGATGATTATAGTAATAACTCAGGAAATACATAACTAGGGCTTTTCACTGTTCATGCTTGGGGATTTTTGCCCTTTATTTGTTAATACAATATGGGATTTCCCTCTTATCCTTGGGGGATATAGCCTAAAACCGACCTCAAAGGATGCCTGCAACCACAGATAGTATCAAACTCTACATATACTGTTTGTTTTTACACATAATTATCTATGATAAAATTTAATATATAAATTAGGCACAGTAAGAGTTTAACAACAATAATAAAATAGAATAATTATAATAATATAATACACAGTATACAAATGTGGTCTGTCTCTCTGTCTCTCAATATATTTTACTATACTGTACTCACCCAGGATTTTTTTCTTTCCTTATTGAGATTTTTGTTTTTCCACCTAGAATAAACACTTTATAGCTTCTCTTTGGCATATTTGAATTGTCAGCATCACTACTTTTCCACTTTGGGACCATTATTAAGTTAAGTAAGGGATACTTGAACACAGGTACTGTGATACTGCAAAGCCGATCTGATGACGAGTGCGCAGGTAGCATTTACGAAGTGGATCTGCTGGACAAAGGCACCATGCACATCCTTGGTAAGACAGAACAGGATGGCATCAGATTTTATCATGCAATTAAGAATGGCAAATTAAAGCTATTTACAAGTTGTTTATTTCTGTAATATTCCATTTAATATTTTCTTATTGTGATTGACTGTGAGCAACTAAAACTGTAGAAAGCAAAACTTGGGTTAAAAGGGAACTACTGTAAGGCCAATTACCATAACTTTTTCAAATATATAAACATCCTTATGATTAATCAGAATTTATTTTCAAATTTTCTACTCTTACAAAGATTTTAATCTACTGAGAGCTTTATAAACCAATAAGCCCATACCCAAATACTCAATAGAAAATTGGGAATGGGGTATTAATTAATGAATGAATAATGAAATTAATGAATAGCTACTGAAATGTGCAAAGAATACCCACATTTACTTAAAATTAAAGATGTGAAAATTAAAATGGGATTCCATCTTTCACCTATAAGACTAGTATAGATGAAAAATTTAAAATCACCAGTGAACAGCATACACAAAGGTGTGGGGAAAAGAAGAACCTATACTTTATGTAAGTAAGAATATGCATTTGGTATAAACTTTTTGGAGGGCTAATTAGCAAATATATCAGGAAATATAAAACTTATTTAATCTTAGGTTGAAGACGTCTACTTGTAGGAATTCTCCCTACTGATATAGTCATATAAGTGTATGAACATATGTATATGTGAAAAGATGTTCATTGCAGTGTTATGTATAAGAGCAAACTGTGGTGGGCTGGGATATGGATCCAAGCAAGCTACCTCCATTTATACATGTGAGGCTTTGCTGCTACCAACAGACTTTACTTAGGTCCATTTCTTAGAAGCTCAGAATCCTCTATAGACATTTTTTTTTTTGGTTTTGTCCAGAGGAAATAGGAATAAGTTATAAACATTACTACAGTCATTAAACCAGTCAGCAGAGACAAGACTGGAATTCCCATCTTCTTGACTCTCAATTCATACAGCACTCTGCCATTTCTCATTTCAGTTTTGAGTTGACACACATTTATTTAACTTGGTTACATGTTGGAGGGAGGGGAAGAAAAATGTTCTAATGAATCTTTCAGGGTGTTCTGATAGCTGCTCTGTTTTGAAGTATATCTGATGAATGATTTATATATTAGATTTATTAAAAACACATCCATTACTCTGGGACTTTGATGGATATTTCAAGGAAGAATAAGAATACAGCATATTTAATCCAGTAGTTAAATTCCCCATATATATTTGAGGGATGGCTTACTTTTTGATAACAGATCGAAAAAATACTCTGAGGTTATGAGTAGACTTGTCTCTAAGCAGAACCACCACAGAAGTTAGCCCTGACTCCATTTCTTATGCTCAAAACTTCAAACTTCTTTTGCAGAGGAAGGCTATTTATTCTTTTGCCTGGTTTTGATGTATTAAACTCCCATTACCTTTGGAAAAAATGCAATTCTCAAAATAGGACACAAACACTACTATTCGTAGTGTGCTGTGTGAACTTAAGGATGGAAGAATGATTGAAAGTACAAAGATTCTTCTGGGTGTGGTGGCACACACTTGTTATCCCAGTACTTAGGAGGCTGAGACCAGAGGATCCAGATTTGCCGCCAGCCTCAGCTACTTATGAGGCCTTCCACAACTTAGTTAGACCCTGTTTCAAAGTAAAGAATGAAAAATGGGGCTGGTGGTGTAGCACAGAGGTAGAATGCCCCTGGGTTCAATTCCCAGTACTGCCAAAAAAAAAAAAAAAAAAAAGTACAAAGATTTTTCAAAATCAACCTTGGGCACAACAGATTTCTAGTTCTTTCTAGGAAGTCAGTTCTAGAAGAGACACAACATACACAAGACATAAGGGTTCAATTCTCTCTCCCTGTCTCTGTTTTCTAATTAAATTTTAGGCCATGCAAGAAATATTCTAGAGTTTGGAAGAGAAAAAGATAAAAAGGTTGCAAGAGTGCAAGATTTCAAGATTCATCTCTGAAGGCCAGGCCAATATATCATCCTGGATTAGTCTGCCAACAATATAAAAATATGAAAACATCATAAATTTGTCAGATGTCTGAGTCTGTAATCTGTTTGCCTGATGCCAGATGTACTCATGATAGGAAAAACAGGTGACTTTAAATAGCTGGAAAATGTTAAGTACTTACATAAAAGAATTTTTTCTTTGGTTTTAAGTATCAAATGGGTTGGTATCTTAATAGGGTATGCAGTTGCAAAGAAGTGGCTCTGATTTAACTTACACCAATGATAATTCTTCCTGTTTTAGGATTTCAGTGTTCACTTACGGAGCTATAATACCATGTAGTACAAATCTTTTATTAAATCAATGCACCCATTATATGAAATAAAAGTTTGATTCAATCACTGTATTTTGATAGACTAGATTATTGCACATGGGTAGGAGATAATGATTTAAAGAGAGTGTCCTTGAAGGAGAGGAGCTCAGACCTCCTTCTTTACACATTCCAAGGGAACAGTCCGTTTCTGATGCCATCAAGGCGATCAGGAGGCAGCAGGACTGTGAGTCAGCCCCATGTGGTATAACAAATCAGCTCGGGAACCAGCTAACTGTGTAACTGGTGAGAGGAAAAAATGAAATCATTTCTGCTTAAAATCTCTCCATGTCATCTTTTAACCTATTTAGGGCGATTGGCTTAGCTGGCTTTATGGAAACCCAGCCAGGTGGATGGTAAGAATTCACTAGAAGCCATCATCAAAGTTAGTAAATCTGCTCTCACTCTCTGCAAGCTTCCCTTGCTTAACTTCATCCCTCCATCTCTCATACGGCTCAACAATTGGGGAAAGAGCAGGAAGGACTCTTTGGGGAGGGAGGAGCAAGAGTATGAGACCCACTGGGCAGATATGTACAAACACCGCACAGATCCAGGAAATACATGCTAATAGGTATTTTCACAGCCTGATTCACTTAAGCAAGAGGGAAATCAAGGCTTATCGAAAACAAAGTCGCTTTCCCTTAACTGCCTACAGCTCCCTTTGTGCACCTGATAGAGTCTTCTAGCGCACCTCTGTGTTTTGGATGCTGGAATTGTCATCAGCAGAGACTAATTTTGATACTTAGAAATAATAACTCCTAAATTCTTCTGGCAAGGGGTCATAGTTAATAAAACCAAAGGAGCAGTAAAATTGATTCACATATTATGTTTAAAAAAGTTTTCAGAATCTAAAAATCAAACACATATTTGAGCAAAGCCTTACTATTCAATTATTGATGTGAGGGTCTGTCATCTAATGGCAAAAATTCCTTAATTTTTCAGTCTTAAACATCACTGTGAACTTCTTGCAACCATGTTCTGGATGCATGTGCTGCCAACTCTGTTTTTTTTTTTTTTTTTTTTTTTTGCGGTACTGGGGATTGAACTCAGGGGCATTCTACCTCCGAGCTATACCCCCAGCCCTATTTTTTATTCTTTATTTTTTTGAAACCGGGTCTCACTAAGTTGCGGAGTGCCTCACTAGGTAGCTGAGGCTGGCCGCGAACCCGGATCCTCCAGTCTCAGCCTCCCAAATGCTGGGATTACAAGCATGCGCCACCACGCCCGGCTGCTGCCAACTCTGGGAAGTGCCCTTTGGCTGAGGATTTGGCAAATTATGATGAAAGAACACTAGCACAAGTTATGTAAAAAGATGGCTATGCTGCTTCCAGAACTTTCCATAGCTATTTGCATTTATTTATACACATAAGTGACATCATCACAGTAATGGGGAAGCTGTTTCTGTTAAAAATCTGAAGAAGTAAAAGGGAAAAGAGGGAGATGACAGAGCCAGTAGCTTGGAAAGGGCAGAATCAGCAGTCCTTTAACCCCCCAAACATGGATGGAGTTCGAGACTACTATTCTGTGAAGTGAAATTAGCCAGTCACAGAAAGGAAAGGGTCATATATTTTCACTCATATGTGGAAGCTAGGGAGAAACTGGGAAACAAAGGGGTCTTCAGATAAATGAGGGGAGACACTAGTAGAATAGTGGAAGGGGACTTGGGAAGGCAGGTAGAAAGGAGAAAGGGGAGTTTTAATGATGGAAACAATGCAAAGAATTCTTTGTTCATATATGAAATTATTTGTATCAATATGAACACAATGAATGCCATGTGCATGTATGTTATTATCACTCTGAACCTCACTGTCATGTATAATTACAATGCATAAAAACAAACAAACGAAAACAAAACACAACTATTGTTCCAGTCAGGAGCAAATCTTCCCACCTCATAAAAGGAAGAGAGATAATTCTTAACTGGGGAGGAGTTGCCTTGTGATCATGTCTTTGCACTATTTCCCCACTTTTCATCACATAAATAAAAAGAGGACAAGATGTAGCACCCCACTTTCTGAAGCAGGTGGGTCTCAGCTCCACATCTAGGTCACAACCAAGTCATATCCTCCCAGAGCTGCAATGCAGTGCTGAAATGCACTGGATTGCATGTTATGACTTTTTCTGGACATAGTATATGAGAGGTTTATAAGAGAGGAGCAGAAATGACAGAGTCCTGCAGTGCACAGTGTCTTTATACTGGCCCCAAGTCCACTGTCCACCCTTGGCTAACATGGAAATGAGGCTAACGTGGATATGCGTGGCTCTGAAAAGGTTTTTAGTCATACTGGAGTAACACAATATCTTGGCCTGGGATTAAGATCCTCTTGAAAAATTAGCAAGTCACTGTTTTCTTCCTGTGAAAGGAGCCATTCATGCCAATGTGTGTTTTGTAGGTCCTAGGATCAGAAAGGCGACATACTAGGTAGCAAGTCCCCCTTTCCATTTTTAACTAGGTCAACATTTGTCCAGTTGAAGTGCCCAATATGTGCACCTCTAAATCCTTCTCTCATGATCTTAATGACTGCAAATCCACTTTTTAAGACAAATTTACATTTTCTTTATGTTAGAAAAGGGTTAGTTTTTCTACCTTCTTTTTATATTGACAATGGGACTGGGCTCTTGACTATCTAAACCTCTTAAGATTTTCTAGAATTTTCAGGCATTGTTTTATTTGCTGATCAAGGAACAAAAAACTTTTTCAAAATAAATAGAATTGAGGTCTGGACAACAGAAATCAGAACAAATGAATTTAGGTGCAGAAGAAAGCTCGCCATGAAAACAGTGCAGTGACTATAGCTCTTGCTCGTGAACATCAATGAGATCATTGATATTGTGATGGACTTAATTATGCCCCCTCCCCACCATATTCCCATGTTGAAGTTCTAACTCCGAATACTTCAAAATGTGGCTGTTTTTTGAGATGGGGCATTTAAAGAAGTGATTAAGATAAATGAAGTCATATGCATGGAACCGAATTCAAAACAACTGATATTCTTATAAGAAGCTATTAGTCAGGCAGGTGGTGCAGGCCTGTAATCCAATTACTACGGAGGCTGAGACAAGAAGATTACAGGTTTGAGGACAGCCTCAGCAACTTAGTGAGGCTCTGTTTCAAAATAAAAAATAAAATAGGTCTAGGGGTATAGCTCAGAGTTAGAATGCCCTGAGGTTCAATCCCTAGAAACACAATAGAAAAAAAAAAGGAGAGAGAGAGAGAGAGAGAAGGACACAGATAACACAGACATGGAAGGGTGACCATGTGAGGCTATGTCAAGAATACAGTCATCTCCAAGCCCAGGGGAGAGACCTCAGCAGAAACCAAACCCACTGATACCTTGACCTTGGGCTTCCAGTCTCAAGTACTGTGAGAAAACACACTTCTGTTGTTGAAGTATTTTATGATGGCAGCCCCAGCAAAGAAATACAGATTTGAAAGTGCCTGGTAAGCTAGGCATGGTGGCACATGCCTATAACTACAATACATGGAAGACTGAAACAGGAGAATCACAGGTTTGAGATCAGTATCAGCAACTTAGCAAGATTCTCAGCAATGAGACCCTGTTTCTTTTTTTTTTTTTGCAGTACTGGGGATTGAACTCAGGGGCCTTCTACCTTCGAGCTATACCCCCAGACCTATTTTTTATTCTTTATTTTGAAACTGGGTCTCACTAAGTTGCGGAGGGCCTCACTAAGTAGCTGAGGCTGGCCGCGAACCCAGATCCTCCGGTCTCAGCCTCCCAAATGCTGGGATTACAAGCGTGCGCCACCACACTCGGCTCAAGACCCTGTTTCAAAATTAAAAAATAAAATGAGGCTGGAAGTATAGCTCAGAAGTAAAATGCCCCTGGTTTCAAGCCCCAGTAGTGTGCATGTGCACGTGGGTACACACACACACACACACACACACACACACACAGAAAGTTCCCGGTAATTTATGAAGCATTATATAAATACTAGCTACCATTAATATTATGAACATTATTAAAATAAGAATGAAAGAGGACAGATATCAAAAAACCAGCCTGGGCATTCAAAACAACATAGTTTAATATTGAATGTTATGTGTTTGGGTGTGTGTGTGCAAGATGAATAAGATATGGTTATCAATCTCTAGCAAATGTCAACATAATAAAGAAGCTGAAAGAAATAGAGAAGCTCACCGGAAAGGCAATTACTTCTCCTTGGGTATGGTGAGTGGAGGTTGGGAGGAGGAAGGTTTACAAAGCTTTCATTTAAAAAAAAGAGTGCATTTAGTGCTCAAAGACTAAGACTTTGCCAAGCAGATGAGGTGAGGGTAGTGGAGGAAACTCGTTCTGGGGCATTGACACATGCAAGTATGTTGTGTTGTTGGGACAGAACATACAGTGTGATGGCAGAACATAAAGCCTGCAGGCAAGTGCTGGGAGAGAGGTTTGAAAAGCAGGTTGGTATCACTGCCACTGACGCGAGGTGCATATGTGAGAATGCCAATGCCAACTGCAATATCATGTATGGGAAAGGGGGAGTGGGGAGGGAGCTGGGGAAAGCCCACCAAGTGCTGTGTGCAGGTATGTCATTACCACTACCAACTACATTATGATGTGAGACTATAATGCACCAAAAAAAGTATAAAATAAAACACAAAATGAAAAAATCATATAGGTAAAGAAAATTAAGAGTACAAAATGAAGAAAAGAAAGAGTAGGTTGACATCAATTTGGGAAGAACCTTTAAGGCTGTGTGAAGGGATTTGGACTTTACCATGTAGGTAACAAAGAAGGAAATATATTCTGAAAATTCTCTCAATAGTGCTTTACTTTCTGTGTTGAGCTGTTTTTCTCACTTTCATCTCCACACCTTTATCCAGACTTCAAGAGCTTTCTCTCAGTCTACCAGGCTCCCTCAGCCAACCGCCTCCTTAAAGGCCACTTTTTCTGGAGACTGGGCTAATTTTTCCATTGACTCACATATGAAAAGTAATTGGTAGCCTGGATGTGCTAGACCTTGTGCGAGGTTTATTACTGATATGATGGATGTTGGTGTAAGCCATTTTTCCAATTTGTTAAGAACTGATAATAATTGTCGCTTATAGAAATCTTGTCCACCTCCGGGCGTGGTGGCGCACGCTTGTAATCCCAGCATTTGGGAGGCTGAGACCGGAGGATCCGCGTTCGTGGCCAGCCTCAGCTACCTAGTGAGGCACTCTGCAACTTAGTGAGACCCAGTTTCAAAATAAAGAATAAAAAATAGGACTGGGGATGTAGCTCGGAGGTAGAATGGCCCTGAGTTCAATCCCCAGTACCGCAAAAAAAAAAAAAAAAGAAAAAAAAAAAGAAATCTTGTCCACCAACATGTGTTGAGGCCGAAACATCAACTGACTGAGTAAAATGTACCTAAAAGCTGATTATACTTTGTTCTTTGGCCTGAATATTCTCTCTCTGCCTGTTTTTCTGTCTCCCTTCCTCTCTTTTGCATTTGAATTAAAATAGCATCCGTCAATTATAAAACACAGCCAAACCTGTTAAAGACAAGTTATGAGATTAATTAGAAGTGCATGCTGTTCTTTGGAGAAGTTTCAAGAGGAACCTTCATTGATTCATGCTTCTGTATCACAAAGAGAACTAAAACTCACTTTCACCCTTATTCAAAATAGGTCTCATGATATGTACTCAAATAGCTCCACAGAACTTTTTGGGTATGATAGGGAAGCTAAAAGACATGACAGAATATGCACCTGAACAATTACGTGATAAAAGAATGTGCTAAGTATCCCAAAAGGCAGAAATAGCCTTATTACCCCGTTTTCTATTCCTATGTACCAACTTATGAATTATAAGTAAAAGGGCATGCCTCTGATCTCCAACTTTGTCTTTGGTACACTAATACTTGGAGTCTATTTTGCCTAAAAGTTAGTTTTTATATTCTTGGAATTCATTTTGCTGACAAATCTAAAATATCCATTATATAATTTTAGTTATAGAAAGGCAATAATTTTTTCCTATTTTTATTATAACTATGAATGCATATTAACTGTACAAGTTAATGTGTTTCACTATGACATTTCTATACATGCATATATCACATTTTGATCATGTCCACCCTTCCTTCTACCTTCTCTTGCCTTCCAACCCTGCCCCATCCCAATCCCCTTCTTTCTTAATTGTCTCTCTTCTACTTTCAGGTATTTTTTTTTTTAAGCTTCCACATATAAGAGTAAATATGTGATACATGTCCTTCAGGGTCTGGCTTATTTCACTTAACACGATGACTTTCAGTTCCATACATTTTACTGAAAATGACAGGATTTCATTCTTCTTTATGGCAGAATAATACTCTCCTGCATATATATCCATTCATATGTTGATGGGCACCTAGATCGATTCCATATCTTGTCTATTGTGAATAGTGCTGCAATAAACATGTGTGGGGAAGTATCTCTTTTATATGTTGACTTTATTTCCTTCAAATAAATACCCAGGAGTGGTGTAGCTAGATCATATGATAGCTCTATTTTTAGTTTTTTGAGGAACCTCCATGCTGTTTTCCATAGTAGCTGAACTAGTTTGCCATTCTCATAATAGTGTTTAAAGGTTCCTTTTTCTCTACATACTTGCCAACATTTGTTATTTTTATTTTTTGATAATAGCATTCTGACTAAAGTAAGATGAAATCTCAATGTCGTTTTATTTGCATTTCCCTTGTGGGTAGTGATGTTGAGCATTTTTCATATATTTATTGGTCATTTGTACTTCTTTAGAATTTGGTACAATCCCATTCTCCAATTCTTGCTTTTGTTTCATGAGTTATTGGAGTCCTATGGAGGAAACTGTTGCCTGTGCCAAAATCTTGAACTGTTTCCCCTGTGTTTCCTTTTAGTTGTTTCTAAGTTCCAGGTCTTACATTAAGGTCTTTTATCCATTTTGAGTTCATTTTTGTACACGGTGAAAGGGGTCTAGTTTAAATCTTTCACAGGTGGATATCCAGTTTTCCCAACCACATTTGTTGAAGAGGCTGTCTATTCTCTAATGTATATTTTTGGCACTTATAGAACAGCAATTCTTTGAAAAGCAGTATAAGCCAAGGGGTTTGAGAACAAGACCTTTGTTGTCAGATTACCCAGGTTCAGATCCTGGCTCTCCAGTTTGCAACGACTTTGTTCAAGTCTTTTTAATCTCTTCGCACTTTAGAGAATTACCATAAAGATTAAACGGGATAATGCTAGTAAAATGCATGGATTGCACAACAGCGGATGAAATCAACAATCTGCTATCTGGAAAAGAACAGTCCCTGCTAAATGCTGGGCCTCAAAATAGACTGTGAAAGCTTCAGAATACATCTGGCTCTTTCCACTTGGAATGAAGTAAGTTAGAAAAACCATATAGAATGCCAGATATGACTCATCTGCAATGATACCTCCTCTGGTCAGTGGGAAAAAAATGATAATGTAATTTATAAACCCCAGTTCTAGAAGGATCAGTTATTTACAATTTCAACCGAAGAAGCTGATTTTATGCAACTGTAATGGGGAGCTATAAAGTCAAGGAGTTTGTGTTGACAATGTATTTTTGAAACTTCGAAGCAAAACACATGTTTATACCTAGGCAGAAAGTTTTATTTTGAGTCTTATTGTTAAATAAAAGGCCTGTGAAGTACAGCATTAAATTCATACTGGGTATGGTGGCACACACCTGTAATCCCAGTACTTGGGAGGCTGAGACAGGAGATCGCAGGTTGGAGGACAACCTCAGTAACATAGCAAGACTCAGCAACCTAGCAAGACCTTGTTTAAAAAATAAAATGGCTTGAGGGCATAGCTCAAAGGTAGAACACTCCTGGGTTCAATCTCCAGTACCAAAAAACCCACAAACAAACAAAAAAACACCCTGAAGTCCAGTTTTACAGCAGTGAGACAAAGAGATTTCAGAATAGTGTTGAAAGCTTCTAATATGAAGAGGAGAATGGTGAAGTTCTGGGCTAAGTGCTAAGCCAGCATGCTATGTGGACAATTTCTCCTCTGAATAAGTGGATATCAGAATCAATGCACGTGCTGTCTTGTCCAACTGTGCCTCCAGCGATGTCTAGAACCTTAAAATGCAAAATACTAAAAGATGATAAGTCCTCACTGTTGGCTTTGAACAAGCAGGTACACAGCGAATCATTGTTGAATGAATGTATCACTGCCAAAGCGACCCTTTAGGGAAGAAAGGAAAAGAACCTTCTATCTCCAATGGTCTGACACCCAGTGCCCCTTGCATCTGGTCCTGTAGATGTTTTGCCTGAGGAGTTTTCCATTATTACACCAAATGGAAGTAAGGTTAAACTACTTGCCACATCCTCAATTTTTCTATTTATTCATCTTACCAGAAATTCTACTTGTCATGTGATTGAAATGAAAATGGCTTTCACTAGATTTGTAAATGACATTTAAGATTACTTAAAGGAAAGCAACTGTGAAGAGACACTGAAGACTAAATTTAACAACAATAAAGCCCAGCAACATCAGACGACATTTACTATTAATTTGATAATGCTAATCAGAGAGGTAAATCCTGAAATAATAGACATAATAAGCATGGGGTTGGAAAAAATATTGAGCATATGCTTTATTAATAAATAACAAAAACACAAGAAGGAAACAAAATTCTTTTCACAATACCATCTAACCTCTAAGAACAACAACAGTTTCTCACATGCAGAATTTCCTCTCTAAACTGAGAAATTCTCTTTTAACTAAGAATGTCACAAAGTTGCCATATTAGACTAATGACCTTTAGTTATAATTGGATAATTGAATTTTAAGTTGTCAAGAAATGTTCACAAAATTTGCCAAAAGAATAGCTCTTTGATACACACTTGACAATCTGAAAAATACTATAGCATAAAAAAAGAATCTTCTACTGCATTATCCAAGGGCAAAGCAAGCACCTAAATATTCTTTCTAAAAGCATTTCCCCAGGACTAAAAACAGCTCAGACATTTTTGTTGAATTTGTAATTTATTTGCTTTAGTTATCCTTTAGAGTAATTTTATCAGTGAAGATTTTTACATGAATTCTGTTTACAATTTAGGGTTAATTTATACCTACCTTCTTATCATAATTATATTTAATAATGTACTCACAATGATGTTCAATCTCCAATTATTAATAAAGAACATGAAAGAAACAAGCAAACTATTTAACTGGGTAAAAATTATAATGGATAGGAATTAAATATTTTGAATGCATGTGGATTAAGAAGACTATTCATCTTTGAATTTATTCCACATTGAAAATTGTTAACACTAGAGGTAAATATTGACAGAAGTGGGGCTGATCAATTTTGAACCTTCAGGGTCAAAGGACTTCATGTTTGGTATAATAAGCAACTTAGTTCAGGTATAAGAATGTTTCAGTAAAAGTAACAATTATTAAGGGTCAGAAAAGGTTTCTATTATAAACTCTAATTTGTAGGAGACTTGTGTAGTTTCAGAGTCTCTGAAGGCATGAAATAGTACGATTAAGCAAGATGATGGCTTGGGAATAAATAAAGAGAAAGTGAGTTATTAAACTCAAATTTGAGAAATTAAATGATTTCCATTCTCTGGATTCAAAACCTATCTTTTCTTATCATCTCTCTAGACTTATGAAATCTCTAAACCCAGGAAGCTTTAGATGAGAATAAATCTCATTTAAATTTTTGAATACCTTGAAGTCTTTTCTTTTGAAAATTATCTAGTACATTTAAGCAAGCTATAAATTATAAATATTACCAAAGGGAGCTCTGTGTTAAACCTACCTGATATGGCTCAACGAGACACCATCTACACTTCAGTCCTGTGCCCCGTGGAAATCCTTGCTCTTCACCCAGGCCCACGTGGTCATGGTGGCCTACAGAATTACTTAAGGTTTGTCTTTTCAGCAAATACTACATTTTACTTAACTAATCAGCAACGTTTTAATTGTTTAAAATTTGCACTGAACACATTGTGATTTTTATTTTTTATGTCAAAATAAATATAACACATGGCAAATATTTTATACTAAAATAATGATGGAATAATGGAATAATAAATAGATAATTATGCTAATGAATATATTGCCTAGCTTAGAATTCAACAACATAATTTATTCCATTATTACTATTGTTATTTGTTTTAAGTTATTGCAAAGAAAGTTTAGGATTACAGGCTTTGAATTTGAAAGAAAGGATGATGCAGTGGGGGAAGGCACTAAAGTGCTAACCTTGGTACTTCTTACTTGTATTAGGCCCAACTAAACAGAAGTTCTGAATCTTCAAATCCTTCCTTGGGCAGACACTAAGTGCTCTACCCTCTTGTGACCTTTTTTCTTGGATTTAGAATGTATAGATATGTTCAAACAGCAGAAGTGGGCATTGATCAGTCAGGGAAGAAGGCATGCACTTTCAGTTTCCATCACATTAAACAAAATGCTCATTAGTGCTTGGCAGCTTCCCAAGCAGACACAATCTAGGTGTCCACCGAGGCCTCATTGTGCAGTTAAGAAGTTTAAAAAGACCTTCTAGACATCAGCGAGGGACAATTAAGTGATGGGTAAAACTACTCCAGGGTAAGAAGGCTGGAATTACTGGAAACAAACACACATCAAAAACCAATTGCAAGGCAGACAGACTATCTTTAAGATCTGCTAGCTACTCAAGGAGAGAAGAACTCAAGATCCTTCTGCTTCATAGTCGTTATCCTCCTGGACTAAAGCACAATACACTGTACTATGGTAGTATTTGTGCATATTAAAACCAAATCATGTTGAGATATGTGATAGAAAAAAATAATCTCTTGGAAATCTGTCATCACCATGTAATTGTTTCTATCACCTAGTCTATAAGGAAACCAAGTGCTACTGTTACTAATGGGCCATATGATGTAAATTAGTTCTGAAGTCCATATCCATTAAAACTGTTGAAACATGTTTTATTGCTAAACCTCCATCTCCAGATCCAAAACAGCTTCTAGAAAATATTACTGAGGGTGACTACTTGCATGCAGGTCTGATGGACTAATCTGTTTTTCCAAGCGTTTTCTTCTTCTTCTCTTTCTTTCTTTATTCTTTCTCTCCTTCTCTCTCTTTCTCCCACATATCCATCTATCTGCTCAGCAAGCATTCCCTAAGTATCGGCAAAGCTTAGGGGCCCATGGAGTTGCAGGCTAGCACATGAAGCAAAAGCTTTTATATGATCTTTGTTGCTGTCACTGTTGAAACAAGTCTATTCTCTATTTCAGGTATCTTTTTTTTTTTTTTTTTTGGTGTGTGTGGCATTGAGGATGGAACTCAGGGGCATTCTACCTCCGAACTACACTCCCAGCCAATTTTTTTCTTTTATTTTGAAACAGGGTTCCACTAAGTTGTGGAGGGCCTCACTAAGTTGCTGAGGTTGGCCTCGAACCTGCAATCCTCCTGTCTCAGCCTCCCAAGTACTGGGATTACAAGCGTGTGCCATCACACCCAGCTTATTTGAGATATCTTAATTCAAAACTAGTATATGTGTTAAATTTCAAGATACATTCGTATTATTCTTCGTCACCCTCTGGGCAGGGGAATGGGAAGCAAAGCTTTCCATGTTAAAACTACTCTTATTTTCAGGGGAAGTTTATCTTTCAAGTTTGGCTGATATCATCTAATTTGCCAGCAAGTTCTAGGAACAAATGTTAAATATACACTGTCTCTCAAAAGAATCCTCTTCATTCTATTCACGAGGAATGCATGAAAAAACAGGCAAAAGGAAAGAATGTATGCTTAAGATGAGACAGGGAAATCTCCTTGAAGTTGCCACAGCATATCCTTCCTGCTTTTTAACTCAAAGGCACCATTCTATCTGTACTTAACACAGATCTTTAAGTCCCACAGCTAATAATGCTTCCCAGCTACAGCTGGATGCATCTGACAAGCAGCATGTAGTAGGAATCCTCACAGGGGATAAGGTTCCTAACAGTCAACTAAGAGTTCAAATCCCCAAAGAGGTGCCCCTGATGTGCAGAGCACTTAACCCTTCGACCAGTACCAACGTGACTATTCACAAATTATTGATGTCCCTAAATCCCCGGCAGATTGCAGATGACTCTTGTAGCCATTGAAGCTCAAGCATATGGCCACTAATGGGATAGATTAAAAAAAAATACATACACACATTCAGTCTTCGCTACATGAATGTAAAGCCACTGAAATGCTAGAAAGTGATTGAACCGGACGGAACACTGTTAAATACATGCTTAGCCTCATGTTATGGATCATTTCCATTGACATCTATCTGCATCCTCAGCACAGTTTAATTAAAGCTGTCTGGAACAAGTCTGCGTCTGCCCTCTAAATGATCGGCAGTGCAATGAAAAGGTGGAACATGAGGAGGCTCGAGGCCTTCTTGTGTGAAGCAGTCAAATGACTGTCTCTGTGGTTACGAACAGTAGCTGAGAAGAAATTCATTTTCGAAATTAGCCAGCCCTATACTTCTTTGCAAGAGAAGACAAAAATTCTTGTGATGTTATCTTGGAATTACCCGGAAGCTGAACTAGGCAATTCTAGATCTTAAGAACTCAAACTGGACCATGTTCTGGTCCCAAACAGACACACAATTTTTAGTTATTCTTAAAGCAATAAACACCACAGTGAATGTTCTTATTAGTAATTTATTTTGCAAAATATAACCATCAATTCGAAAATTTTTATCTAAAATAGTTCTTTAAGACAATTTTGCAACTAGATGGCAGGAGCATCATGTATTTAATTTGTTTTTGTGGCATATAGAATAATAGCATGGCAAGTAGATAGCTTCAAACAATTGAAGTATTTATCAAATACCCTTGATTTTTCCAGAACTGATAAGGTACCAGGGAAACAGAACAAACAAAATGTGAATCCAGGGCACAAGAAATGTGGGACATAGTTAAGAGGTTGGATTTTAAATTAATTAATTATACATCTTTTCTACGATACTATCTCTCCTTTATAATGATTTTATTAAAGAGATGTAAGTTAAATTATTTATGTTATTTAATTAAGTGTATTTATTTATTTATTGGCATTGGGATTGCCAGCCTGATTTTAATTCTTATTTGGAAACAGGGTCTCACAAAGTTGTGGAGGGCCTTGCTAAGCTTTGAACCTGTGATCTTCCTGTCTCTGTCTCCCAAGTACTGGGATTACAAGCGTTCACCATCACACCCAGCTTAATTAATTGTACTTTATAAAGTACCCAAAGGACCATGTTATGTTTAAACATTTCAGTCTTTGGATTTTCTGCACAAATCCATCAGTAATGGTGTGGGCTTCTCCTCTCAATTTAGTACTTATTTGATATTTACCTTATATAGGACTTTGAGTCATATCCTGTGCCTGATCAATGCCCATCCCCCCCCCACCAACAACAAAGGGCCATCTCTCTGTTCATTTTAACATGATCATCCATACTAGTGGAAAGTTAACAGTAGCACTAAACCAAAAAGGCACCCCTACATTCACTTAGGATGCTGTTCAGGAGTGCTCATTATTCTAATCCTGATGCCTAATAGAAATGAGTCAGGCCTAGAAGATAGTATGTGGAAGCAAAGAAGTTCTGCGTTAAATTCTACTTTCAGGGCAACATTTACTGGGTGTTAGTGTGCACTGGCCCTGTGGTAGAAACTCTAGGGAATGGGAGCCAATCACAAGTTTCCACAATTACCTTATAAACCTGGAAGATATGCACATCGGGAGTCACCATTGACTGATTTGCGTCAGATGAGTAAAAATTGCAGTGATGTTGAAAGACTTTCTGAGGAAGACAAAGCCTGAGTTGAGTCTTGAAGAGTGAAGCCAGATGTCCAGGCCAAAGATATTGTAACAGGCACCTGAGGGTGAGAGGCCAGGTACAACTAAGTGCATGATTTGTGTTGAGAATCGTGCCTCTTGAGATATAATCAGGAGAAAAGTCAATCATTCTAGTTTACTTTAAGCAGAAAGAATTTAATGGGGGGAATTGAGTTTATAGGTGTGAAGGACAAGAATGACAAACAGGAGACATTGCAGTAATTTGGAGTTTAGCAACTACAGGAAGTTGCCAACAATTCTTTGGGTGATATGTCAGGGAGAAATGATTGTTCAGAGTCCAGAGAGTAGGGCCACCCAGTAAAGGATGGAACTAGAGAAGGCTTAACCATCTGGAGCTGGAACAGTTGAGGAATAAAAAATGCAATAATTGCCAGAATGATGCTGAAGCAGAGAGAAGAGGATAAATACCCTGGCTGCTTCTTGCCTGCCAACCCCGATCTCCTTCCAGTGTGTTCCACTGGTCATGTCCAGCCCACAGCTGACAAGGAAAACCAATCCAAGAGGCCAATTTCCCTAAGATACAAAGCAGAGAAAGGGACAGCCATGAATATTTACAAGAGCACACAGGCTAATGGTCAGCAGAGGGACTAATACAAAACCAGGCAAGATTGTTACGGTAGTATCCCATTATCTAAAAAGTTTTGAATACCAGGGAGAGAAGTTTAATCCAAGTATGTAAGGAGAAGCCGTTTTAGGTTTTGGGGAAGGGGAAATACAGAATGAAATGGGTATTTTAGGAATATGTGGGCCCAGTATGGGAAAAGCTTTGTGGCAAAGTGACCAGATAAAAGGGAGTAACAAATTAAAGATGACCACGAATTCCTGATGGTTCTCCCCTTGAAAGGTAGAGTGTATTACCTTTTCCCTTGTGTCTGGGCTGACCTGAAGAAGAAGTGATGCTGTGCCAGTTCCGAGGTTAGCCTTTAAGAGGACCAGCAGATTCCATCTTAGTATCTTGAAGCCCCGAATTGCTGTATCAGATGTTCAACCATCCTGTTGAAGAGATCATGTGGATAGGCCTTGACTATAGGAAGGGCAGAAGCACCCAGCTGAATTCAGTTGTTCAATCGGTCAACAGTCACTCACCAAGGCACCAGACATGTGAGTGAAGCCGCTTTGAATCCTTGAGACAAACTATTAGATGAATTACAATGGAAGACTCTTGTTAATGCCACACGGCACAAAAGAATTTCTCAACAATATAATGCGATGTTAACTCACTAAGTTTTGGAGTATTTGTTAACACAGCTATATATGACTAGAATGAAGGCTATGGAGGCTTTGTAATAATGTGAACTTATTGTGGTAAGTCTCACAATTAGAGTTATAGTAGTAAAAATGGAGAAGAGGCACGTGGTTTTGGGAAAGATCCTGAGTTCTTCCTTTGTGTTTGTGTGGATTGACAATTTTTTTCTGCAAATAACTGGGTAGTAAATATTTTTGGCCAGGTGGGCCAGGCCACATGGTATCTGTTGCTACTATTCAACTCTCTTATAGGGCAAAAGTCACAGACAAGTATATAAATGAATGATGTAGTTGGGTTTCAAAAGAACTTTATTTATAGAAATAGGTGGTTAAATAGAGTTGGCTATGGGGCAAAGACTGCTGACCCCTGGTTCATAATAGCTGAGGTGCTGAGGACAGTCCAGCTGGGGATGTGCTACAGATGGATGACACACAGGAATGGAACTTTGTGACATTTCAGGGCTAGAGACATAGATTGAAGAACAGATTAATGTTCTGGAAGGAGTAGGACATTGGTGGTATATCTTCTTAAATTGCTTCTGCTTCATTGTTTCTTTTAGCTATTACTAGGATAATTGGTAAACATTTTAAATGGCTAAGGGATTACTCGAACCTTAAGGTGGCTCCACTGAACCAGGGAATTTATAATCTAGAAACATCTAGAAAACAAACTGAAATAGACTTTCAGATATATTAATAGTAGTCCTGGGTCCTTTGTCAATAGTTTCCAGATTTGTAAAATTTTAACCCAATTTATTTTATGAGAAAATATTCTAGAACAATTTATTTTTTCCCTCAGTATGACTAGTACCATTCTAATTTTTAATTTATATCACATTCATGATTTATTTGAACAATTATGAGTTTGGTAATATTTCTTGCTCACATTTGAAGAGCATTTATAACATTAATCTCAAAGTATTTATATCTCAAACTATCCTGAAAATCCAATGGCTATTTCCCATAATTTATGATATATTGAAGGTATTTTGTCATTCTATTTACTGTTATGTCATGAGAAAAAAGTGTGACCTTTGAAGAAATAAAACAAGCAGCTTTTAAGTTCTTGTACATATCTGTTAGGTTTATGGATATTTATTTTAGGTTGTATAAAAATTCGATCAGGCAGCTAAACAATTTAGACTCACACAGCATGTAAATTCTATTAAACAAGGGCTCTTTACCCTTTCACCTATTGCCCTACATGTGCTTGGCACAGTGGTGCAACTATTTAGAACAAACACTAATAGTCAGCTAAAAAAATCTTTAATATAACTAATGCAGGCATGCTAGAGGATTCTAGTGAATATTCAACAGAGTTTTATTCATTTAAAGCCAAGAATTGTTGGAGTAGTTCTGTTTTGGGCCACAGAAAGAGCAACCTGGTTAAGAGGTGAAGGCTTCTTGCAGTTCCTGCATTTGATAAAATGCAGACCTTGTAGCATTCCCTCACAAACCTGTGACCTCAAGCCCTGGCCTTTAGACTTTTTTCCTCTTTGAGAGTGAAATGATTAGTGAGGACCCTCTATTAGATATGTTAGCAATTTCTGCTAAAAGAAGGATTTTAATAATGCTAAATTGCAAAGAATTATGAGGCAAGCAAAGTTTGCTCCTGGATACTAAGACAAATGCAATGGAAGCTGACCATCTGTTTAGCTCTAGTGGCATTTTCTTTCTTTCTTTTTTTCCCCCCTCATCTCTGTAGCTTGGTTTCAAACCCTGTCTGGGACACCTGCTCCATATGAAATGAGATTGGCGGGTCTCAGTCCATTTGTGGCTGGCTGGAATCTTCCATCTTCCTTTCCAGAAAAATGGTCTATAAGGAAATTAAGTGAAAAGAGTTAGATGTCACACGTGGATTCACGTGCAGGTATACCCAAGGCCTAGATAATCTTCCTGTGTGAAAAGCACAATATAAATTCTACACTGGTTCATTGGTTCATCTACTTTGCCTCTCAGCAGCTCTCTAACACCTGAGGTATCCTGTATCTTGAAGGTGATGCAACTTTAGGGACATCTTTTTACTATTCTAAGCCACTGCATAATTTGAGCTGAGATCGTAACGTGGCTTGAAATTGGCTGTGATTTGCTGCTTCATTTACACAGGGATGGTGTATGAAAATAGTATAAGAAGTACACGTTCTGTGCTTTTCTGTAGTATGCAAATAGACCTAAAGTCTCCATAAAGAATAACTAAAGAAGATCATAGTGTAAGAGTAAACAGATTAGAGGCCTTCAGACCATACATTCCTCAAGAGAGAAAGCAGACCACCATAATTTATTATAACCCAAGGCAATATTACCCTAAAGTAGTATGAATTTTTATTTCAAAAGTCAATAGGGTCTTTTCCATATAAATTTAAAGCCATCCAAATTTTCTAACTGAACTTACCAAATACACAATTAGTTTCTTGTTACAGATAATTTCTATTGATCCAAATCTGGTTTGTCAGCATGGATTAGTCAAAATCGTCAGGGATTGTGATCTGGATGGCTCAAGGGATCAGTTCCTGGGCTAGGAGTCTTTCACCCCCAGGTCACTGTTTTCAATACTCATAGGAATGGTGAGAGGCCTATATGACAGCTGGTGTGAAACACACCAAAACTTTTAACTGTCTCTTGCACAAATTCATTGTCCTTTATATTCAAAGATATTACCATGTACTGTCTGAGTATATGTGTAAGGTGAAAAGTTATTACATTATCAGCAGTTCTAGTTATTATTCATAGGTATGTCCATATTTATAATCTCTCAGGGTAAGCAATAGCAGTTGCTATTTTCAAGGCCTGCTGTATCTGGTTATAGAATATTTATCTTTGTATGACATTTTCTTTTCCTGCAATCTAAACCAGCTGATCTCTGATTGGTTGCCCCAGGCTATTATATATCTTTTCTTCTGTAGAATAAAATGTAGAGACTTTTTTTTTTCTTCCTGGATTCTGTATGTGTGTGCATCTCCTTTCTTTGTTTGCCTTTCAGGACTTTTCTAAAGTATAGGTTATAATGTTCTACTCTTTTCTCATTACATAAGAACTCCAGGTCTAGGTCCTAATCAGTTTTATGGGTTCCCTGAAGAAATACTGTCCCTGGTGCTTCTTGGTTAGATAATTATCCATCACTTGTTCATGGTCGTTAGGAGTCTTTTGACCCAATCTGGGCATCCGGAGTGATCATCAGGTAGACATGTGTTCTGCTCTACGGCTACATGATCTCTGGGTCAAAGAATCTCTTAGAAGGCCCTTCAGGTTTAATCTGTTGATGCCCCTAATAGCCTTGCTTATTCAAGCTGAGTCAGGCAATCTTGTCTTCAAGATGGTTCTGTTCTAGTTTTATAGATTTTCTTATCAGAGTCCAAAAAGCCTGTGTCTTTTCTGTCTTGGTAGAAAAATTAATATGTTTTTACCACACTAGCCATTCTTAGGGAAGAAAAGAAAAGAGATTCTGGCCATTCTGGATCATTTATGAAGTTTTACTGCCTTTTCTTTATGAAGGTGTTTTTGATTTCTGATTCTTCTATGAAACTTTTTATCTAGGAAGCCCGACATGACGACTGGCAGCTGTAGTGACTACTGTGGTGTAAAGACAAGTTCATGATTCTTAACAAGAGTGGGAAGTCTTTGGTGCTTTCCAATCCATTCTCAGGGGAGGCCCTTGTGATTTTTTGGATGTTGTACAGGAGACAGCACCCTTCCCTATTACTGGGACATAACCATAAAATGAAGCCCACTTGGTTGGATGTCTTAATGATAGAGGTCATGTGTCAAGGATGGCCAAGGCATGACTGGTAGCTCTTTTACTAGTTATTCATATGTCTGTGGTTGTCTAAATTCAAGTCCCACTGATGTGAGATTAGAAGTGAAAGTAGAGAAAGATCTAGGAAAACCAACCCACCTGGCTTCCTGGATTCCAGATATCAGGAAAGTAGATCAAGAGGGTTTTCTTCCATGAGTCGGACTGCACCAAACTAGTCTGAGAACTGTCCGCAAAGCCAGAAGCATAAGAGGAAAGAGCAAGATCCTTTGATTTTAGAGAAATGAATGAAGTTGACCTAGTTATATGATGTCCTTCTTAGTCTAGTGAAGAGGAGGAAGTCACTTCCAAAGCATTTCTTAGTTGAGAATGAAGCTATGGTGGATTTTTTCTTAAAATGCGTACTGTTCTCCTGGAGGCAGGCCCTCACTGAGGACAAACACTGAATTGCTCCTATAAAGACCAATATATATATTTCAATTACAACAGCATACTGAACTTCAAACATTTATTGGATTTCCTTCTCAATGGACAATAAAGGCAGTAGCTATTCATCTTTATAACCTCAGACCAAGGACCGAATTTAGCATATTATCTGTATTCTACAAATGAAGGACAAATGAGTGACTAGGAGAATCCAAAATGTTCCTTTGCATCCCACACTTCTTTCTTATCCTGTTCGTTCCTTTTGGTGATGAGGACTTTGAGACTGAATTGTAGGAAAGTATAGTACAGTTGATAAAAACTTGAATAACATGTACTTAATTTGAATCCTGATTCTGATAACTTTTTAGGTATGTGATTTGAACAAGGTTTAAATGTCTTCATGTTAAAAAAACAGAATAATACTCACTCCACTTGGATGTTGTGACGACTAAATAAGGTAAATAACAATAAGTTCTGGAAGAAGCCTGGCATTGGAAGAATGGGCTTTGCAGTGAAATAAAAATGGAGGAATCCTGAAGGAGTCAAAATGTGTTAGCCTAGAATCTTCTGTACACAGCAACAAAATAGTATCTGTTAAAAAGTAGAGATAATTGAGGGCCTGTAAACCAATATAAGGTAAAAAAAATTCTAGGAAGATTAGACTACCCCTAGAGTTTAAATTTCTCCATAGGAATGGAGTCATTTTGTATTTATAGATTTCTTTCAGTTAGAATCTTTTACTTAATCTTAAGTTGATATCACTTTTTTTTTGTTGTTGTTACTCTATTTGCACTCAGAACTCTGCTAAAATAAATTGGTAACCTGGAACTACATAGGTTCCATTTTTCTCTTGCCATTGGTCAACTCTAAATAATCAATAAATAAAAGAACCTCACATACCCAGACCTTGGCTTGAAAGATATCCTGAAGATTTACAATATGCTAAACCAGGGAAAAACTTGGGAGTAATCAGCACAATACATTTTTCTCTCCATCATAATCAGTTTTGCAGTCTCCATGTCGATAAAACTTTTTCTCTTCTTTCACAATGGTTTACAACTTAAATAATTTAATACAACAGTTGTTATATTTTTATTGCAAGCTTATAAAACTGGTACCATAAGTCTTTTCTCTGCAGTATATTATCAAAAAGTGACACTCGAGAAGGGGAACTGATGATTACTAAAACTGTAATTCAATCTTCAAGTTCTGAGGATGTCATAAAAACGTCTCCTGCTTTACTTGCATATGGCAGATACTATCAGGATGCCTTGAATGAACTCTCTGTGGGCATTTGAGCTCTCTGCAGGCATTATTTTATATACAAGAAGAGTGGGACTTTACCACGCACATGCAACTGTGAATTGAGCCCATCAGTTCTATGAGCAAGCAGAATTTCCTTTTATGAAGTTTCATCTTAGAACTAATTTTGATATCGATGCCTTGTCAAGCTGTGGAAATTGAACTGAACCAAGTGAGTCTCTTCCTCTTTGCAATGACTTTTAGGAATTGGTAATTAGAAAAATTGCAGAGATTTTGTGCTGTGCTAAAGAAAATTTAGTTCATCTTGCTATATACTGTCAATCTCATGGAATGTATAGGAGTGGTAAATAGCAATGTTCTATCAATGCCCAGTTTTTCATACACTTTAAACCTACTGTTTATCACTTTTTCATCTTGCCACACTAGTCATGAGGAAATAGTTTTCTGACTAATTGCCTCCATGGTCTGAAAGGTCCATGAAATTCAGCAGCAGATTCCTATGGAATTGATGATTAGCAGTGTTACAAAACTCCCGACACTAACATGGAAGGAAATGTGCTCCCTCAAAGAATCTGTTACTTATCTCTACTTTCTTGCCAATGTTGTCATTCAGTGGTCTTGTCACAATCTGTACTGACTTCCATCTGAGACAAAGAAGCGTCAAATTTCCCCGACCTGTTCTTTATATGTCCAACATGCAGTTAGCCTACCGATGACACTGCAAAAGGAATTTAAGAACTGGTATCTTTCTATTAACAATGTCATTTTGCCTTATATATTTACACACTTAAACATCACTTTATAAAATCCTTTATAAATCTTCCCAAGATGAGACTAAATTAGCTTTTTGAGGGAGGTAGAGGAACTGCCAAGAGACACAGTTGAATAATGAAATTTTCCATTTATCTCCCAATCTGAGAGAGTATAAGTGGCAAGTAAGTTTCTACAATTTATTGTTTCATAATTTATTATTTTTATTTTACTTTTTGGTTTACAGAAGGGGATTATACCCAGGAGCTTTCTACCTATGAGCTACATCTCCAGTCCCATTAGCCATTTTGTTGAAGCAGGATTTCACTAAGTGGCTGAGGCTGGCCTCAAACCTTCAACTCTCTTATCTCAGCCTCCCAAGTATTGGGATTATAGGCATGTGTTACCACCCCCAGCTGAGTTTCTATAATTTATATATCAGCCAAGGCAACCTGGATGACTCCACCAGGGTGAGAGGTTACTGACACCACCTGGTGTTTAATTCTTACACAAATGGGGGTGGCTAGTCATATCACATTAGGGTGAATTATAGAGAACATAGTCTGAACACAGAGAGATTAAACAATAAAAATGGCACAATGATGGCTGCAATGAGAAGGTGGTCACACAGCCCCTTGGCCATGGGTTTGACTGTGATTCTGGAAATCTTTGGTGAAAGGCACTTTGTTCTTTCCAGGCTATCTTCTTCTAAACCACCTCTATAATAAGTAGAATGGCAATGCCCATTTTAAACAGCTTTTAGTGATGGAAAGAGCTCAAAAAATTCTTCCCCAGGATGCTGAAGTCCTATTGTTCCACAGAATAAAAATCCCTTCTGGAGTCACTGCTTCTGGGCACTTTCTAACACTTTCACAGTTGTTAGCTTCTGTACCCTACAAGTAATTTTAATTTGCCTGCTCACAGTCTGCTCTTCTACATCTGTAACTTCTGTGATGGATTTCATTTTCCCTCAGAAAATTTGAGGAGTAACAAAGGACAAGAGGACATTCCTGAATCAAAAGATGCAGAGATATCAAAAATCTACACATTACATGGGTGAAATTAAGCCACTATCAGGCCCCAAAGTTTAGCTTTAGGGTTGAGGAGCACTTATGAATCAAATGGCTTGAGTTTACAGAGGGGGCTGCAGCATGCATAAAAAAAACTTAAGGCTTCAGCCGTATTAATAAAGTAAAGGTAGCACACAATTTTACTGGGAAGTAAAAAAAAAAGTAGTGCTGTTGACAAAAATAAATGAAGTAGTACATATATTCTGTGCAAATAATGTCATAAAACAAATCATCTCATATGTTCCAGCTGAGGCATCTGGATAGTGTTTAAGTATTCTTTTTCTTCTTAAAATATGATGCAATGGTCTAATGTGGAGGTAATGAAAGTGGTAAAATCTATGGCGAAATCTGAATCATGAGGGAAAAGCTCAAAACTCTTTGGCACAGTTCAATAGAAGAAGCACCAAGTGCTTTTTTAAAAAATACTATGCTGTCAAGCCTGGCTGCTGTGAGGTTATAATAATCCCAGGCTAAAGTCTAGGTGATTTATCTTGTAGACTAGTAACCTTCCTCTCCTGGCTGGTTTGATGTTAGCTTGGAGAGGGAGTTTGGGCTAAAAAGTACTGGAGCAGTAAGTACCTCTTAAACTTACACCTGATAACAAAACATATATATTGATAAGCTGCGTAACTACTTAGGCAAATGGGTAATTAAATGCACATATCTTTGATTTCTGAACTGTAAGAGGCAATGATGATGATGATTATGATGATGATAATAATAACCCAAACTAACATTATTTAATATATACAGGTATATCTGATACATTACATGCATTATCTAACTTAACCCTCATGACATTTAGAGGCTGTCTTTCATTATCACCCCAGTTTTACAGATGAATAAATGGAGGCTCAGAGAAGTTTAGTAACAAGGCTTCCTGAATTGGGTGAAAATGTGGGCACCACTGAGTTTCAGAAACATTCTGGGCTACCAAATTGAATCATCCTGCTCTTCTGTGATTATTGGCTCTTAGCAGCAGCGCAGCTTTAGGATTCAATATAGGGCATGAGTTCTACGAATGTGCCTCTTAATAAGTTAATAAAACAGAGATATTCTCATTGCCTTTCCATCAAAGTTTCCAGGGGAAAATGAGAATATTAAATGCAGCAGGACAGGGAAGATGTGCTCCATTTGCTCGGCAATGATAATCTTTTACAAAAGAGGATTTTTATTATTAATTCTTTGCCTTCTGGGGATATTATAATTTTCTAGAATGTAGAACTGCCTTAAGCACAGTAATTTGCTGAGCTAGACTGAATCTCAAAATGTTTCAAATGAGCTGATAAACAACTGCATAATTAGCCATTATTAGATCAAGTCTGTATGTTACTGATATCCACACGAACAAACCATTGGATAGGCAAATTGTAGGGATAGTTTCAAAAACTCAGAGCTCATGTTATATTTTTACATGCTTCGTAACTTTTCCTTTAAAGAATTAGAAGCCGCATTTCGTATGCCCCTTTAAAAAAGAAATTTATATTATTCTATCAAATAAATCCTTAGAGACTTAATCATTAACTACATACTTCCATGTGTGAATAATGAAGGATTTCTGTGCTGAATGCAACTCATGCTCTAAAAAGACCTGAATGGTGGGATTTTTCTTTTCAGTTAAAACTTGCCTTAAATCGATTGCTTGCATAGGTAATGCTTATTCATCCTTCTTTTGAGTGTTAGTTTAAGCCCAGAGTATGAACACACATTTGGCCCTGGTTATGAAAATAAAAGGTTTTGCATGCTCAAATCAGCAAAGAAAAATGCAGTCCATTTTTATGTTTAAATGCACATATCTTATTCAAGTGGTTAGCATCCAGTCCAAAATTTAGGTATGTTGGAGTTAAAGCCCCTCTTTCCTCTCATTTTTTTCAAGGACTTGACACTGGATCATAAAATGTTGCTGGGGCTGGAAGTTGTCATGTAGAGTTATAGCCTAGGTGTACATTTTATTTTTTTTAATATTAAAATCAACCCAGTAGTTGTTTTTTGGTTTTGTTTTTGTACTGGCATTCTACTTTAAAACTATATCCCCAGCCCTCTTTTTTATTTTTTGTTTTGAAACAAGGTCTTGCTAGGTTGCTGAGAGTCTCACTAAATTGCTGAGGCTGACATCGAATCTATGATCCTCCTGTCTCAGCCTTCCAAGTACTGGGATTATAGGTGTGTGCCACCATGTTTGGCTAACTCAGCAGTTGGATGAAATAAAGAAAAGAGAAATTGTCAAAAGAGAAACAGTTTATAAGCTGGTTTAATTTAAGCAAAATTGTAGTTTATGCTCTGAACTCAGGGGTCACAAAGCGAAAAAGATAAATGTACAAAGTCACATTTGAATGAAAGAAGAACTCTAACAGCAATTTTCCTGAAGATTTCCAAAATTAGAGAATTGATGCTTTGTCTTCAATGACTCAGATGCTTTCCTGTTTGGGGGACAGATCAGATACCTTCTGAAGGTTGTTTGAAGATCATTCTTCCTATGACTTTTATCCATCAGTATTTCAGATGGGAGAGCACAGCAAACTGTCAACTTGAAATTGTGCAAGGGCATACAGCCATTTGAAAGCCTAAAGAGAATGGATGTGTCACTAAATTTTAAAAAGTATTTTGACTTTTGATGACTTTAACAGCCCCCTAAATGTGTATATTCTTCTTATGCTTCCAATTATCACAGATCCTCCATCTGACGCCAACTAAGAGCTTTCAGTAAAATTTTATTATCTTGAATTCAAGTTCCGGTTTTTAAAAAATATACTTTTATTGTGCATTATAATTATATCTCATAATGAGGCTCAGAGTGATAAAAATATACATGCACACAGTGCTTGGAGTGTTTCTCTCCAGATCTCACCCCACACCCTCCCCTCCCCATCCATGCTATTGAAATTGGTATTGAAAATTTCATATTTGTACATTATTTGAGTGTTTTTTGGCTTTTTAAAATGGCTATTTATTTTATTTTATTTTTATTAATTGGTGCATTGTAATCATACATCTTTGTTAGGTACAAGCTGATAAAGGCATATATGATACACGCTATTTATTAACAGTCTGATTTAAGTCTCAGCCTTCATTTTATTACAGATATTGGGTCCCTATTATTGTTCTTATACTGTATTTATACTTACTGAATTAGTCTTTCCATTTTATAAATTGGCATTCACTTACTTGCATATTTGCATGGTTGCAATAATAGACTATTTATACCCTTGAAGATAAAGAGTAAGTCCATTTAGGCTCACAAACCCACAAGAAGTGCCAAATTCTCTTTCTAAAAACATGACAGCTGAGCCCAAGCTGCAATGAGAAAATAAGATCTTTGGTTCATAAAGTAGCAGAAATAATTGCTTTGATGTTTTTTCAAAGGCATTAGAAAGTTTTAGGCTATTTCAGAATGTTCTGACTTTGCCAGGGACATTGTGTCTTTGATAGGAAATCTTACCTGTATTTTTGTATCTCTTTTTGTACTACACTTGTGAAAATGACACAAGAATTCTCCCAAGTCCAAGATGCCTCATTAGGTTTTATTAATGAGACTTTTAAAAACACTTCCTCCTTAAAAGTGGAATTACATTTGGTTCAAAATAAATAAACGAATACAATTAGTGATCTGAGTTGATTTATGGGTCTGCAGCTGAGAAACTTAAGCAAATTTCAAATTTGGAACTGTTATGGCCTCAGAATAAGACTATTATTCCTAATTTCACTGTATATCCACAAAATGTAATGCTACATATTTTCAGAATTAGGGTAAATATTACAGAAATATGCACCATTATAGGGTTGCAATTTGATGCATCAATAATTCAGGGGAAATTTCCACTAAATTCTATTTCAATTCTTGTTTTCCCATCACTGACAAAGTAAACCACAGTTTTTCTACTAATGAGATATACAAAACAGCTTACATGGAATTTGATTCCTATATAAACTTTGAAGTCAAAAGTTATTTCTCACAAATGTCTTACTTTAAAGGATATTGAATATTTGAGTTATACTTTTGATCTAAAATATTTTAAAAACCTTTAAAATTGAAAACATTTGTATTTTTACATTAAAATACTCAGGAAAACAACTGAAAATACAATTGACAATACTATAATCAAAGGATGAAGAAAGACTCCCAACATTTTAAGTAAGTTGTTCCCTTACAAATGAGGATGGGAACATCCTGTAAAATAATCAAAAGTTAACAAACCATGATCATAACTACCATTTATGTCTGACTTGTATGAAGAAATAAGTAAAAATACAGGCAAAAGAAAATGTGAATTTAAATTCTTTTGAACAAATTTCATGACTGATATTTCTGCTTTGTTTTTTTTTTATGTCAAAATAGAGTTAATAATTAAGAATCAGAGGCCATGAATCACTGAGGAAAAAAAAAAAAATGAATGGACAGCTTCCAGAGGAGAGAAGAGCACGTATCACTATAGGCATCCTAGAATGAAAACAATGGAACTTGTGTAAGAAGTTTGCACCACCAATAACAGCTATTAAAGACTAGGTATACATTTTGTTTCATTTATTTTACCAACACTAGTAGTGAGGATAATGATTATGTGCATTATGCTTTGCTACCTTTATACTAGCTACATTAGTCCTATAAAAATATCATATTGGATCTGAGTGTGGGGAGCATGCTTGCAATCCTAGTACTTGGGGGGCTGAGATAGGAGAATCACAGTTTTGTGGCCAGCCTCAGCAACTTAGTGAGACATTATTTCAAAATAAAAAGTAAAAAAGGGCTGGAGGTATAGCTCAGACGTAGAATGCTCCAGGGTTGAATCCTCAGGTCAAAATAAAATTATATGAAGTATGGTGGTGCCTCAAGAAATTAAACATAGAATTTCCATATAATCCAGCAATTCCACTTCTTGGCATATAAACAAAAAAGCTGAAAGAAGGGACCTGGACAGATATTTGAACATCAGTGTTCATAGCAAGCTTGATATGCCAAAAGATGGAAATAACCCAAATGTTCATTCACAGATGAATCACTGAATAGAACCACTAAATAGTCACAAAATGGAGATTTAGTCAGCGTTAAAAGGAAGGAAATTCTGACATGTCACAACATGAATGAACCTTGACATCATTATGTTAAGTGAAATAAGCCAGACACAGAAGACAAATGTTCTATGATTTCACTATATAAAACACATAGAATAGTTAAATTCATGTAGAAAGAAAGTAGAACAGTGGTTATTAGGGCTAGTGGGGAAGAGGAAATGTGGAGTTCAAGTTTAATGGTTGCAGTTTCAATTTGGAATGATAAAACATTTCTGGAGGTGGACAGTGGTGATGGCTGCACAGCAATGTGGATGCACTTAATGACACTGAGGTACACATCTAAAATGGTTAGAACCGTGAATTTTAAAAATTAAACAAAAATATTGAATTTAATTATATTTTACTACAACGAAAAGCAAGAGGTAGTCATATTGAGTAACAAAAATCATGTAATATTAAAGCATCTTAAACAGTATAATAGACCTCTAACATTTACATTTACAAAGATAGATTTGGAGATCTTTGTGAATCTCCAATTTTATACCTACAGAGATGTTTGTTATAACTTTCTGACTTCTAGCCTTCTCGCTAGTTACTTTCCCATTAATAGTTCTTTTTGGCACATATCCTCCTAAAATCAAGGAAACCAACTCAACTTTCACCAACTTTTCTTCTCCATGGTGTGTAATTATTGCATTGGTTGGACATGAAATGTCTTCCTGAAATGGATTCATTTTGTGCTGCAATAGAAAGTTCTGTGAATTATTTCATTTCACACACCTGATATCCAGTCCAACATGCTACTATTTACTCTATTGAGAAGTTCTATTTTCTGGCTAAGAAATTTTACTTCTCAAAAATTGGCCCCTCTTTATTTCTATCAAAAGCTTTTGCAGTTGGCTTTCTTTTTTGAGCCATTTTCCCCCCAAGTATCTTCATTATAGTTATTGTAGAAAACTAAAGATGAATGGTGATGAAAATGCTAGCTGCTGAGATATGAATATGGGGCAGCCACCTGGGTTCTTTCATTTGTTAAATGAAGATTCTTAAAAGTTCCTGTGACTTCAACACTTGCTTCTGAAAAATTACAAATCATCACCTAGATGGATTCAGATTTGCAAGGTTCTAAGGACAGTGTCTGACATATAGTACATAGTACGTAATTTTTTGTGTGTGGTACTGAGGATTGAACTCAGGGGTTTTCTACCTCCAGGCAACCCTCAGACCATTTTTTTTCATTTTTGTTTTAAAACAGGGCCCTGCTAGGTTGATGAGAGTCTTGCTATGTTGTTAGGGCTGTTCTCTAACCTGCTATCCTCCTGTCTCAGACATATTATATGATTTTTACATAAAAAGGACATATTATGCATCTTTGGCATGTCATAATCAATAGAAAAGATTATCAGAGCTGAAAATATCAAAGCCAAGTCTATTGCTGGATAGGCAAGGAGGAACTATATAACTAAGCTGCAAGTTAGTACATCTTCCCAGCCAGAAATTAAAAGGCTGATGTAGACCAAACGAAGGAAATACAACAAACAGGGCGAGATTTTTAGTGCCCCATGAAATGGATTGTTAACTTATGTCGATATCTTCAGGTTCTATGAATAGAACCCAACTAGAGAAACCTGATTTCAAACAAGTCTGGTTGAATTGTGTAAGCTTCTAGTGGGCCTAGGTTAATTCAATGGATGTCTTAAACATATGTGTGTGCTTAAAATTTTGGTGAACTTCTTATGATAGAAGTCATCCAAGAAGAGTAAAAATAAACAACAGCATTTAATGTTTTATTTCTGAGACTCTATGCTTTTTCTCCTCCTTCTTCAATAGAAATACTGATAGGGTAACAGTGGGAAAGGAGGTTGAGGTTTTATAGATGCTCTAAAAATGATATGAGGGGTTATTTTTAGGGCCTTCCCATGGGAGTTTCTGAAGTCAGTTACATACGTTGACAGATTCATATAATTAAGAAGTTCCTTGGTAAGAGAAGCCATGAAATTTTAGGAACAGTAGACAATACTCAGCAGGCTAACATAATTTAATTGTCATTGCAACAGTGTTGTGAGGGTTTTGGTGATCTTTATGCTCCTAGAGCAACATATACAAAGTTCTAAGGTTTCATCCTGTACTGTACAATAATCCTTATGTGTTGACATCAACTTTTATTTAGCCTCCTGAACTAGTCTTGGTGTAGGGTGGGTGCTCAGAAAACCTAGTTGAATGAATAGACCAGTAAATGATTAAAATGGCAAGCCAGCTGACGTTTATCTTCTCTTTATTCAACTCCAAATAGTAGGTGCTGATCTATTTGTATCCTTGCACCAAACTGGTTTTTTTCCTGGGTCTTATGAACAGTCTCATTGAGGGAGGTTCCACAATCACATAAGCCATAAAATATGAACTGATTAAAACTGGAGATGTGGAGGGCTGAAACATCAAAAGTTGAATGATGATGTTAAGAAAGTGACTGTATCAGGAGAGGTAAGATACTTCTCAGAGAACAAAGGTTTATATGTGAGCAAAAAAGAAATCTGTTTTTCCAGCTTTTTCTGAATAATCGATAGATTTTTAAAAAAATCCATCGGAAAATCATGAGTAAAACTCTGGAGATGGAAAACATTGTATTTTGTTAATTTAATTTTAAAATGTTAAGAGAGTCAATTAAGGCATTATTTTCCCATTACAGAATGTTTCCATTTTAAGCTTGGGAAAATAGCAGGTTCGTGTTGCCACATGATAAGTGATTCTTTCAGCTCTAGCCATTAGACATTCCCCCATTATTCCCGAGTGGGTAATTATTACTTGAAATAGCTCTTTCAGAGTGATTATTATAAAATATGACTATCTTTTGTTGATCTACTGCTTTATTTATCTCATGTTAAAGTATCTTTAGAAACCTTTCTATCATTAATGGACAAATCCCACTTTATAGATACATCCATTAGTTGCCAAGAATAATTCTGCTCTGATTAAAGGATAACTATTTAAGATCACCTAATTCACATATTAAATGCTTAGGACTGTACATTGTCAAAGACCTTATCTCTCCAGGCCCATTATCTTTTTTTTCTTGGTGGATACAATAATGATACCTCAAACAGTGTATGGACTTTCTCTTGTCTAAGTTGGACAAAAAAGGACTATAAAATAGACACTTTATTTGAAAAATACTTCCAGAGGGGTGTTCAAGGATGAATGTAGAAGATATGAAATAACAAGGTTTTACAAATCTCTTTGAAGTGGAGGGAAACTCATTCAAAAGAAAAATATTATTAGAGAAATAGATATTTTTTGGTACTAGGGATCAAACCCAGGGACATTCTACCTTCAAGCTACATCCCCAGTCCTATTTTATTTTATTTTGAAACAGAAGCTTGCTAGGTTGATGAGAGTCTCACTACTTTCTGAAGCTGTCCTCGAATCTGCAATCCTCCTGTCTCAGCTTCCCAAGTACTGGGATTACAGGTATGTACCACCACACCTCAGCTGAGGAATAGATCTCAAATGAGTATTTAAAAAAAAAACAAAGGACTGTACTGCTTTTTCAAGCTTTCTCTCAATTTATAGGTTTCTTATTTTTATTTTCTTTCTGTGAATAGTATCTTGTACTGAGTTGTGATTACTCTAGGGCTTTTTCTGCCCAGTGTAATGATGCCATTGGTGGGTTTCAGGTGTTGACTTCTAGGGTCTGTTTGTTGCTTCTGTTGTGGGGATTTGTTTCAGAGGCATGAGTAGGACAGTTTGTTGTCTCTATGTTGTTATGCCTCAATGTGGGATGCGTTGAGCTATTCCTTCTATCAGCAGAGGTGAGTTTATCCTTGGTATTTGGCCGTCCTTTCTGGTGGTTCACCTCTCTGGTCCAATCTCTGCAGTAGGGATTTAGAGGTGTCTGATGGTATATACAAGGACAAGTTGTGTTCAGTGGTTAAGGAAGGGGGGCACCCTAATGTACATGATGTACTTTCACAATCATATCAAAGTCAATCACTAAACTGAACTTGAGAAGGAGGGTGGGCAAGGGAGTGGGACAGGAATTGGGGAAGGGTTAAATGAGAAATGTGTACATGTATGCCTTTGCCAGCTTGTACCTAACAAAGATGTATGATTACATGCATCAATAAAAAAAGACAAAATATATCTTATATCTATGAAGTGTTTTCTAGAAGGATGAATGTCAATTTGTTATTCTTATCATAACTATTTTCTATGCAACTGAGATAATAAATAGAACGTTTTTCGTGGTACTAGGGCTTGAACCCAGGGGCATTCTACCCCCAAGCCACACCCACAGCCCTATTTTATTTTTTTGTTTTGAAACACAGTCTCACTAGGTTCCTGAGAGTCTCTCTAAGTTACAGAGGCTGTCCTTGGACCTACAATCTCCCTGTCTTAGCCTCCCAAGTACTGGGATTATAGGTGTGTGCCACCACACCTGGCTCATTTAACTCTTTTAACAAGGGGCAATATTGGAGAGGCAGAAAGAGAAATTGATTTTTAGAAAAATGCGCATGTTGATCGTAAACCTGTTGAAGGCAGGGAATGTATTCATCTTTCTCCCCATCTTCAAAGCTTGAAGTTGATCCTGACAAATGTGCTACTCAAGAAAAGCTTGCTGAATGAATAACTTAAATTAGTACATAACAGGTTTCCTAATCTCAGTGGAGAATCCACGATCTACAAATGTGTTTAAATGTGTTAAGTTCCAAAAGCATTTTGAGGCAGATTGCAACTTAAAATACATTCCTCCACAGAAAAAGCTATTATGGATGGCGCTGGAATTGGCAGGCCCACTCATGAAAGTCATTTAACTGCAACGTACCAGAAACATTACATATTTGAAATGAACGTGTAGCAGGGGGAAAAATACCGTAGCAATGAAACCAAAGAGAAGAATCACAAAATTGAGTAAAAAGTCAAAATTTTCTTGCGTCTTTGTGCTTGAAGAGATAGATTTAAGTATGAGAAGATAAAGAAATGTATGGAAAGTGTCATGTGGAGGCTTATATTCTCAAGAAATTTAAAAGCTGATGACTGCTTAAAACTTACGTATAATTTCCTTTCAAAACATAGCTCTATATATTCATGATAAAAATCTTTATGACACTAATTTAATGCTTTTCAGTCAAGAATAAAGTGTTTTTTTTTAAATTAAAAAATGGAAATGATAAACTGGGTGTGGTAGTGCACACTTGTAATCCCAGGGATTGGGAGGCTGAGACAGGAGGAGCACAGGTTTGTGGCCAGCCTCAACAATTTATCAAAGCTCTCTGTAATTTAGTAAGACCCTATTTTTAAAACAATAAGTAAATAAAATAGGACTGAAGGTGTGGATTAGAGACAGAATGCCCCTGGGTTCAACCCCCAGAACAATAATAAGTAAATAAATAAAATAAAAAGTACTGGGGTGTAACCGAATTAGAATGTCCCTAGGTTCACTACCTAGTACCAAGAAAGAAAAATAAATAAATAAATAAATAAATAAATAAATAAATAAATAAGGAATGGTAAGAAATGAAAGGAGACAAGTGAAGAGAAATCAGGTGAACTGAACAAAGGTAAAAATATTGTAAAATATATAGACAGCCAAGCACAACAGTCATAAAGATGGAGAAAAGGTAACAGGAGCACACTGGGGTGAAAGAAAGCAGCCTCTTGAGAAAGCTAGCCAAGGCTCCTTGTGGGTTTTGAAAGAGGAACAGGTACATTGCAGGCAGATGGAGAGAGTGAGAACAATCCAGGCTCAGGAACAGTATGAGCAAATGAAAGCACAGCAGTGCAGAGTGTGAGCAGGAAGGACCTCAGTGGTCCCTGTGGAAAACAACCGACAGAGCTCTGGAAACCTGCAGGGGGGAGGGAGGAGAGGCTCTTGAGAGCCATTTGGTCCATACTCCCCAAAGTCCTCAAGGTTAAACTTGTGCTGCTGTCTTTCTGATGAAGTTAGTGACACTGTCATTGTGATTCAGTGTCAGAATTGAAATTTTAAAATAGGTTACAAGTTTTGTAACTTTGTTTACATTTTGCAAGACATCTTTAATTTTGTAACATTTCTTGAATTTCAAATGCACTGGGAGCCTCATTAACGGAAAGGATCCAATGATGGAGAAAAGATCTCTATTAGAGAAGCTGGCTACCTTGTGGTGCCTGGTTTGTGCCTTGTTCTTCTTGGAGATAAGAATGGCAGGGACAGAGAAGATATGACAGCTAGAAAGTTTCCATACTTGCACTAGTTTGGGTCTATTGCAGCTAGGTGAAGAGAGTGTGTATCTTTCATTCACAGGTTTTTGATCTTACAAAGTGGGTACTCATAACTTGGTAGTGTCTTAAATGTTACTAAATGATTTTTTTTCTTTACTTATAGCTGGAGGTTCTGAATTTGGTGTTTAGTAAAAGGTATTATACATCTCTAAATTAGTCTTAATTTTCCTGACATGGAAGATTGACTTTGAGAAACCCAGGGTTGTTTAAAAACTAAATTATTAAAAACGTCTTATTTCGCTCATTTATGTCTCTGATACTATGCTTTTTAATGCTTATGAAAAACATTATTAAAAGAGTTATAATCTTCTGCAAAAAAGCATTTTATAGTTGTTCACTATAAAGAATGAAATTTACTTTTAATTTTTACTTTCCAAACATATTTGATTAACTATTGTTGAGAGGAGAACTAGAGGTGTGGAAAATAGGGACTGTTTATTCCCAGGGATCTTAGCACAATTACTCTGATGAATAAAGTGAATAATAACACAGAAGATTTAAAGAGAGTTAAAAAAATTCACTCACTACTTGCAATTGGTTATTAGTGCTTTGCTAAATGATTAAAATGTGCCTAACGTTAATGTTATCTATCACTCATGAAAGGTCTGTAAATTGAGTATCTCCCAAAATAAAAATACACCTTCAGAACAAAGTAGCAGGGTTTTAAAGGCCAAACTTGATTGAAATAAAACATCACAATTTAGTCTTGTATAAATTCAGACTCTAAATAAATCTAATTCATGCCTTCTGAGCTCAGTTGTCCTTGACATGTAGAAAATCACAAAAATATATATCTTTTCTGAAAGAAAACACTTTTTCCTTTTAATGTATGACTAGATCTTTATCCATGTGGGAGAGGGCAATAAAAATGATAGAAGTACTATGGTATGAATGTGAAGGGAGAGGGTCTTCATATTTTTAAAGTTAGTAATTTCATACCAGTCAAGGACAGAGCAAAGATCTTTCTCTTCTGGAGTGTGTGGCTTGACGTTTCTGTCCAGTCCTCTGAGCCTCCTGAATGGGATCCCTTCTTTCTTCTTCCTCTGCCTCTGCACTGGACATCCTGGAAACACCCTGGACATTGGTCCCTGAGAGGACCAAGCTGAAGAAGCCACTGGCTGCATGATAACTAGTGCTCTGAGGCCTGGCAGAATCAGATCACTCCCTTCTCACTGTCAGACCAGGCTCAGCATGGTTCCAGAAGTTGGTACTGGAAAATGACTACTGTGAAAGTACAAAGTTGGACACAAGTACTTATTGACTAAATGCATATATAACTTCAAGATCCTTCTTTAATATTTGAGTTGGAATTTATTTCATAGTAGCCATTAGCATGCTTTAGAGAGTCAAACTGTTTCCTTCATCAGGTGTCAGTGTGTGTGTGTGTGTGTGTGTGTGTGTGTGTGTGTGTGTGTGTGTTACTGGGGACTGAACCCAGGGGCATATCATCTCTGAGCTACACTGCCAGCCCTATTTTACTTTTTATTTTGAAACGAGGTCTCACTAAGTTGC
>PVLC010015008.1:0-38149 GCA_004027655.1 Graphiurus murinus
AACCACAGATGAATGGATTACAAAACTATGGGATATGTACACAATGGAATTTTACTCAGCCATAAAGAAGAATAAAATCATGTTCTTTGCAGGGAAATGGATGCAACTGGAAAACATTATGTTAAGTGAGATTAGTCAGTCACAAAGGGTTAAGAAGCATATGTTCTCCCTAATATGTGGATGCTAGGGAGAAGATGGGCCATAGGAGGGTCTCCAGATGAAAAAGAGAGATCCTCGATAAGCAAAGAAGTTGATTTAATTATAGTGGATGCTTGGGGCAGAGGGACACCCTAAAGCACATGATGTACCTACACAATCATATCAAGGTCACTCATTGAAGTGAACCTTAGGGGGAGGGAGGGGGAGGTAATGGGGAGGGAATGGGGAGGGAATCGGGAAGGGGTCAAATGAGAATTGTGTGCAAATATGTTGTTAACAATTTGTACTTGACAAAGATGTATGGTATATTGCACGAATTACTACAATAAAAATTAAAAAAAAAAAGAAAAAGGATAGCCTCTACAATAAATGGTGTTGACAAAACTGGTTAACCATATGCAGGAAAATGGAAATAAACCCTACTTTCTCTCCCTGCAAAAGAGTCAACTCAAGGTGGATCAAAGACCTGGAAGTTAGGCCAGAGACCTTGCAGCTAGTTGAAGAGGGCATAGGACCAACACTTCAACACATAGGCACAGGTAAAAACTTTCTCAACGAGACCCCAAAAGCACAAGCAACCCTCAGGAAGATCAATACATGGGATTGCATTAAACTGAGAGCTTTTGTGCAGCAAAGGAAACTATCAAGAACCTAAATAGAAAGCCTACAGAGTGGGAGAAGATTTTTGCCAGTTACTCTTTTGATAGAAGTCTAATATCTAGGATATACAAAGAACTCAAGAAAATCACAGCTAAGAAAGCAAATAGCACAATCAAATAATGGGCAAATAATCAAAACAGACACTTCACAAAAGAAGAAATACAAGTGGCCAATAAATGTATGAGGAAATGTTTAACATCTTTAGCAATCAGATAGATGCAAATCAAAACTACCTTGAGATTTCACCTAACTACTATCAGAATGGCAATCATAAAAAACACGAACAACAACAACTGCTGGAGAGGATGTGGAGAAGTAGGAACTCTAATACATTGTTGGTGGGATTGCTAACTAGTGCAACCACTTTGGAAAACAGTATGGAGGATCCTCAGATGTATGGGAATTAACCTACCATATGATCCAGCAATACCACTTCTGGGTATTTACCCAAAAGAATGGAAACCAAACTATCAGACCGACATATGTGTATCTATGTTTATAGCTGCACAATTCACAATAGCCAAACTATGGAACCAGCCAAGATGTCCATCGACAGATGAATGGATTACAAAACTATGGGATTTGTACATATTAGAATTTTACTCCGCTATAAAGAAGGACAAAATCATGTTATTTGCAGGGAAATGTATGCAACTGGAAAACATTATGTTAAGTGAGATTAGCCAGTCACAAAGAGTGAAAAAGCATATGTTCTCCCTAAAATGTGGATGCTACGGAGATGATGGGACATAAGAGAGTCTCCAGATGAAAAAGGAGAGACCCTCGAAAGCAAAGAAGTTGATGTAACTGAAGGGGTTGGATGGGGGTGGGGCACACTAATGTATATCAAGGTTACTCGCTAAACTGACCTTGAGAGGGAGGGAGGGCGAGGAAGCGGGGTGGGAATTTGGGGAAGGGGTCAAATGAGAATTGTGAGCACATATATCATTATCAATTTGTTCCTAACAAAGATGTACCCTTACAATATATAAATAAAATAAAATAAAAATTAAAAAAAACCAGGAACAAAACAAGGATGTCCATTATCACCTTTTCTTTTCAATATTGTACTTGAGACTCTAGACAGAGCAATAAGGTAAGAGAGAAGGAAATCAAAGGGATAAAAATAGGGAAAGAAGAACTAGATCTATCCCTTTTTGCAGATGACATGATACTATACTTAGATGACTCAACAAAGTCAACCAAGCAAACTTATAGAACTAATAAACAAATTCAGCAAAGTGTCTGCATACCAAATCAATCTTCAAAAATCAGAAGCTTTCCTGTATACCAACCATAAAGCCACTGAAAAGAAATCCAGAAATTAATTCCACTCCCAATAGCTCCCCTAGAAATAAAATACTTAGGAATAAACCTAACCAAAGAGGTAAAAGACCTCTATAAGGAAAACTATAAAAAGTTGAAAAAAGAAATTGATGAAGACCTTAGAAGATGGAAATATCTTCCCTGCTCTTGGATAGGCAGAATAAATATCATCAAAATGGCCATCCTCCCAAAAGTGATCTGCACATTTAAAGCAATACCCATGAAATTACCAAAGACACTCCTCACAGACATAGAAAAATCAGTCCTTAAATTCATTTGGAACAACAAAAAGCCCAGGATAGCCAAAGTAGTTCTTAGCAACAAGAACCATGCAGGAGGTATCACAATACCCAACTTCAAACTTTACTACAAAGCCACAGTAATAAAAACAGCATGGTATTGGCACAAAAACCAACACATAGACCAAGGAAGCAGAATAGAAGATCCAGAAACAGACCCATGTGCTTACAGTCAACTGCTTTTTGACAAAGGAGCCAAAAACATACACTGGAAAAAAGATAGCCTCTTTACCAAATGGTGTTGGCAAAACTGGTTAACCATATGCAGGAAAATGGAAATAAACCCCACTTTCTCACCCTGAAAAAGAGTCAACTCAAGGTGGATCAAGGACCTGGAAGTTAGGCCAGAGACCTTGCAGCTAGTTGAAGAGGGCATAGGACCAACACTTCAACACATAGGCACAGGTAAAAACTTTCTCAACGAGACCCCAAAAGCAAAAGCAACTCAAAGGGAGATCAATACAGGGGATTGTATGAAACTGAGTAGCTTCTGTGCAGCAAAGGAAACTATCCAGAACTTCACCAGAGAGCTCACAGAGTGGGAGAAATTTTTTGTCAGCTACTCTTCTGATAGAGGTCTAATATCTAGGATATACAGACAGCTCAAGGAAATAACAGCTAAGAAAACAAATAACCCAATCAAAAATGGGCAAAGGATCTAAATAGACACCTCAGAAAAGAAGAAATGCAAATGGCCAAGAAATGTATGAGGAAGTGTTCTACATCGTTAAGAATCAGAGAGATGCTAATCAAAACTACCTTGAGATTTCACCTGACTCCAATCAGAATGGCAATCATAAAAAAAACAGGAACAACAATAACTGCTGGTGAGGGTGTGGAGAAGTGGGAGCCTTAATACATTGTTGGTGGGGTTGCAAATTAGTGCAACCACTTTGGAAAAGAGATGGAGGATCCTCAGATGAATGGGAACGAACCAACCATATGATCCATCAATACCACTTCTGGGTATCTACCCAAATAATGGAAACCAAACTATCAGACCAAAGCATGTGTATCTATGTTTATAGCTGCACAATTCACAATAGCCAAACTATGGAAACAGCCAAGATGTCCATCAACAGATGAATGGATTATAAAACTATGTATGGTTACAATACATCAATTAATGAAAAAAATTAAAATAAAAAAGAATTCAAAACTCAATATCAAACAACAACATACAACACACAACTCATTCAATATATGGGCAAAGGAACTAAACAGATATTTCCCAAGAAGTATGATATATGGGCAAAGGAACTAAACAGACAGTTTTCAAGAAGCACAATATATAGTAAAAAGTTCAACATCTCTAGCCAGCAGGGAAATTCAAATCCAAACTATACTGAGATTTTTATCTCAGTCTAATTAGAATGGCAATAACTGAGAATGCAAATAATAGTAAATGCTGACAAGGATGAGAGGGAAAGTAACATGTATATACTGTTTCTGAGAATATATAAGTACAGTCACGTTGGAAATCAGTTTGGATCATTCTTAGAAGTCTAGAAATGGAACCACAGTATAATACACTGGTATACTACTCCTTGTTTTTTGTTTTTGTTTTGTTTTGTTTTTTCACCCAAAAGAGCTCTAAAGTCAACATACTATAGAGATACAATATATCCACATTTATAGATGCACAATTCACAATAGGCAAGTTATGGAATCAGCAGAGGTGTCCATAAATAAATGAATACAAATAAAATGTGATCTATTTTATTCAGTCATAAATAATGACAAGGTTCAATGTTTCAATGTTGCTTTTTTTTGTGATGGAGTTTGAAAGTCATTCTTCCTCTGAGTTAAATGCTCACACCCAGCCCTTTTTGTTTTTATTTTGAAACAAGGTCTTGGTGGTTTACTGAGGTTGGCCTTGAAATTATAATCCTCCTGTCTCAGCCTCCCAAGTACTAGGGTTACAGGCATGTGCCACCACATCCTGATGATTGTATTCTTTAATTAGATTATGCCCAGAGCTGCTTATTTCTGTCCTGGCTCCACCATATCCAGATTTCTTCTTGATTTTCCATTATCATCTCTAACTTAAAAATCTCAGTGCTAGAATACTTAGTACTTAAATGCTTCATCATCTTGAATAAATGAGAATAGAAAAGAGAAGAACACAAGAACCATCTGTGAGATCCCTGGCAGGAAGGGAACTATATTCCCCAGTTCTGGGGTGCATGAAGAGACACAAAAAACTGTGACAGACCTGCTATTTTCCTCTCATCAGGAGAAATGCCATAGCGAATGTCAAGATCTGTGGTTGTCTCTGAGAATTCCAGTCTCAGTGTCTTGACTGTTACTATTATCTCATAGTATAGAGATAATTGATATTTGTCTTTGCCTCCATATTAAATGGAATCACTGGGTCTGAGAAAAATAAAGCTTTCTATAGCCCAAAGAAAATTATAAACTAGAGAAAATAGAGAAATAGACATATGTTTGCAAAAATTATGTACCAGGGGTGGGGATAATAATAATAATAATAATAATAATAATAATAACAATAATAATAATTTTAAGTCTGATTGACTTTTCTATTCAGATAAGATTGCTATGAGGATTCATGTACAAGCCTTTTGGTGAACATAGGTTTACAATTTCCTTCTGTATAATGGTAGGAATTTGTGGATCATAAGATAACTCTATGTCTAACCTTCTAAGGTTCTTTCAAACTATATCACACAGTGACTGATACACCATTTGACATTCCTACTATCAAAGTATGAGGGTTCTAATTTATCCTCATCCTCCTTAATATTTATGATTTTCCATTTATTATTATTAACAACATAGTGAGTGTAAAATGGTCAGAGAAAGATCACCTGCCCTAGTGGCTGTCCAGAGAATCTTTTGATTTTGTGGTTTTGATTTGCATTTCCATGATGTTAGGCGAATTGTACACTGAAAACTACAAGACAACGATAGAAGAAATTAAAGAAGACACACAAAAAAATGGAAAGACATTTCATATTCATGGATTGGAAGACTTAATATTAACATTTTCATATTACCCAAAGTGACCTATAGATTAAATTCAGTCTCATAAATCCCTATGGAATTTTTTTTACCAAAATAGAAGAAACTATTCTACAATTCATACCGAACCATGAAAGAATATAAGCAACCAAACCAATTTGAAAAAGAACAAAGCTGAAGTTGTCACACTTCCTGATTTCAAAATATTTTCCAAGGCTACAGAAATCAAGCCATCCCCAGTTCTGGGGATGCTATCAAGGAATGCTAACTACTAATATCTCAATTGAACTGGAGAGCAAGGCATAGGCATTAAAATGCTACAAATCTCACAATTTTTACTGCGATTCAGTGATTTTTAAATAAGCACTTTCTGGGTTTCTGCAAATTTTGGTTAGTTTCCAGAGGGGAGTGTGTGTGTGTGTGTGTGTGTATCTCTGTGTTACTGCAGATTGAACATAGAGGCATTCTACCTATGAGATACACCCCAGCCCTATGTTATTTTATTTTGAAATAGGGTCTCGCTAAGTTACAGAAGGCCTTGCTACTTGCTGAGGCTGGCTGTGAAACTGCTATCTTCCTGTCTCAGCCTCCCAAGTACTGAAGTTACAGGTGTGAGTCACCATGTCTGACTTGAGAGTTCTTAAAAGGTTTATTCTGCCAGTCATTTAATTGTTTTCATGGAGAAGCAGCCTTTGAAGTTTCTTTTTTCTTCATGTTCACTGACATTATTCTATTTGATTTTTTATCATAAGGACACAAAACATTGGAGACACAGCTTACTCTATCCACTGAGAACCAATTAAGAAATTTTCTTTTTTTATTTTATGCATTTTAATTTTACATCATATTGAGAGTATAGAGTGACAGATAAATACATGTGCACAACTTTGGTGCTATTCCCACCAGGTACCTCTCCCTTCCCTCACCCTCTCCATGCAACCTAGTAATGTATACAAAATTATCAGTTAAGATATTTTCTCCTGTACTCTTTCATATATCAAGCTGATATAGCTTAAATAGAGTCAACTTTAGCCATGGAGGTGAGTTATTTAGATCTCTTTTAAAGAAACAACTTATATTCCACTTTCAGTCCCCAGGCAATGAATGGATATTACTGGAGTCTAGTGACTTTTTTTCCAACATGGAATTCTTCCAGTGTATTCTTTCCTCCAATAGAGGGTTCATGCTGGAAATCAAGATAGATAAGACTTGCTAAGGAAGGTAAACCATGATTGTGGCGATCTCACAAGATGTTTAGACTTAATATGTAGGCAATACCAGGTTGTTGTGAGCTCGATGAATATTGCACTTGTGGCAATTATAGAGGTGTGCTACCTGGATCTCTCATCAAGAAAGAATCTATGATTCATCTGTTTTAAGAGTACATTTATCTTACAGTCTCCACTTATTAGTAACAAAGTTCTGTTTCAGCTGTGCGCTTAATGGACATTGCCCAGCCAATGACTATTATGATGAGGGTATTAGGGCCTAGTCATTTTTATTCCATTCTGGGACTCTTCTATTGGGAAATTTTAGTTCTGGAGCTCTCTATTGGGTTGGATAGGATTTTATGAGATCTGAATCACAGTCTCATACACTCCTTGTCCCAAACTACTTTCTCTTCCTTTTACTTTTGTAGGTATCATATCCTCTCAGAATCATAGTCTGAAAGCTTTTTTTGCCCACTTATTCCTCTTCCTTTTATCATAACAGGCATTACCTGCAATGCAAGCCTTTACATTCCTAAATTTAATTCATCATTGGCTTACCAAAGGAAGTTCAATTGGCATGCAATTTAAGCTGTTGTTCAGTGCTTGATGAAGAAAAGGAAATAATAGAAAGATTTCCAAAGAAAAACAATCTCTTTGGAAAATCTATTGGGTTTGGTGTATGGTACAGTTCCAATGAGGATGATGCTGCTTTGGATTTTTGTTTGTTTGTTTTTGCTTTCTTCAATGCATTATGAATTCCAGAGAATTTACTTTCTTCATTGATAAAGGGGAGAGGAGACAATAAGCCTAGTTGGTGAAATTATAAGCTCTCCACTCAGGATTCATCCAGGGTATTTTTGCTTTTGTGTGTTTAATGTAACTATTGAGTTACATCATAATGTAAATCATATTGACAATAACATACATGCACAAAGAACTTGGTGCCCCCTGCCTCCCTATTTTCCCCCTTCCCAATACAATGTACTAAGATTGAAATTAGTATATTCACATATGTACACACAGTTGATGGTAGTATTTCCATTAATGAATCTCAGTCTTTCCTCTCCCCTTCCCTTAGCCCACCTTCCTGGCTCCACTGAGGTTTCTCTTCCATTATCTGGAGTCCTTCTCATATCCCAATTACTCAGTAGCTTGCACATATTAGAGAAAACATGTGACCCTTCACTTTCTGTGACTGGCTAATGTCACTTAACATAATGATCTCCAGGTCCTTCCATTTTCTTGCAAATGACATAATTTTGTTCTTCTTTATTGCTGAGTAGAATTCCATTGTGTGTATAGCCCCTAATTTTATAATCCATTCAGCTGTTGATGAACATTTAGATTGGTTCCATAATTTGGCTATTGTGAATTGTGCTACTATGAATATGGGTATGCATATATTACTGTATTTCTCTGATTTCAGCCCCTTTGGAAAGATACCCAGGAGTGGTATAGCTGGATCATATGGTGTATCTATTCCCAGTTTTTTGAGGAATCTCCACACTGATCTCCATAGCAACTTAACTAGTTTGCAATCCCACCAACAGTGTAGAAGAATTCCTATTTTTCCACATCCTCGCCAACATTAACTGTTATTTGACTTCTTGATGATTGTCATTTTGATTAGGGTTAGATGGAATCTCAATGTAGTTTTGACTTGCTTCTCCCTGATTGCTAATGATGCTAAACATTTTTCCATGTATCTATTGGCAATTTGTATATCTTCTTTGTGAAGTCTCTTTTCAATTCACTTGCCCTTGCCCATTTCTCAATTGGGTTATTTGTTTATGTTTTTAGTGTAAAGTCTTTTAAGTTCTTTGTATATTCTAGATATTAGTCCCTCTTCAGAGTTAAAACTTCTCCCATTCTGTAGGCTTTATCTTTAGACTTTTTTTTTTGTGGTACTGGTGATTGAACTCAGGGGCATTCTACCTCCGAGCTATACCCCCAGCCCTTTTTTATTCTTTATTTTGAAACAGGGTCTTACTAAATTCAAGAAGGCCTCACTAGGTACCTGAGGCTGGCCTCGAACCTGGATCCTCCCGTCTCAGCCTCCCAAATGCTGGGATGGTTTTCTTTGATGTGCAGAAACTTTTTAGTTTGATGCCATCCCACTTATTAATTCTTGTTTTAATATCCTGAGCTTTGGAGGTCTTGTTGAGGAAGTATCAACCTGTGCCTATATGTTGTAGCATTGAACCTATACCATCTTCTAGTATCTTCACAGCCCCTGGTCTAACTTCCAGGTCTTTGATCCATCTTGAGCTGACTCCTGTGTGGGGTGAAAGGTAAGGTTTTAGTTCCATTTTTCCACAAATAGATAAATAGTTTTCCCAACATCATTTGTTGAAAAGTCTGTCTTTTCTCCAATGTATGTGTCTGGCACCTTGTCAAAAATCAATTGGCTGTAAGTGTGTGGATTTGTTTCTGTATCTTCTATTCTATTCCTAATGGAACAGAATGTGTCTGTTTTTGTGCCAATACCTCTTTTAATTATTATAGTTCTGTGATATAATGTGAACTCAGGGATTGTGATTCCTCCTGAATGGTTATTATTGCTGAGAATTGCTTTGGTTATTCTGAGTCTTTTGTTTCTCCATATGAAATTTATGACTGATTTTTCTAGGTCTATAAAGAATGATATTGGTTTTTTGATAGGGATTGTATTGACTCCACAGATCATGTTAGGTAGATTGGCCATTTTGATAATATTTATTCTGCCTATCCAAGAGCTACTTTGCTGAATTGTTAATCAGCTCTAGTAGTCTTTTGGTTGAGTTTTTTGGGGTCTTCTAGAGATAAGATCATATTATCTGCAAATAGAGATAATTTTAATTCTTCTTTTCCTGTGTTTGAATTTCTTTTATATCCTTCTCTTGTCTTATTGCACTGGCAAGAGTCTCAAGGACTATATTGAAAAGGAGTGGTAGTAGTGAGCATCCTTCTCTTGTTCCTGATTTTAAAGGAAATTTCTGCAGTTTTTCACCATTAAATATGATGTTAGCTTTGGGTTATTTTATATTTCCTTAAAAATGTTGAGGTACATTCCATCTATTCCAATTTACTGCAGTGTTTTTTAACATGAATGAGTGTTGGATTATGTCAAGTACTTTTACAATGTCTACTGAGATGATCATATGATTTTTGTCCTTAATTCTATTTATGTGGTGAATAACATGTTTTGATTTGCATATGATTAACCAGCCTTGCTTTCCTGGGATGAAGCCAACATGATCATCGTGTAAAATTTTCTCAATGTGGTTTTGAATGTGTATGGCTAGTATTTTGCTTAGAATTTTTGCATCTATGTTCATCAATGATATTGGCCTGTAATTTCTTTTCCTGAGATACCCTTTTCTGGTTTTGATATTAATGTGATACTGACCTCATAGAAGGAGTTTGGAAGAATTCCATTTCTTTTGATTTCACAGAATATTTTGTGAAGTATTGGGTTTAATTCTTCTGTAAAGGGTTCAGCTGGAAATCTATCTGCACATGGGCTTTGTTTGCAGGCTTTTTATTGTTGTTTCTATCTCTTTGCTTGCTATTGATCGGTTTTGGTTTTCTATTTCCTTTTGGTTCAATTTAGGTAAGTTGTAGGTGTCTAGAAATATGTCGAATTCTTTCCCAGTTTATTGGAGTATAAATATTCAAAATAGTTTCTGATGATCCTCTGAATTTCACCACTGTCTGTTGGGATTTCTCCTTTTTCAGTACTGATTTTAATACTTTGGATTGATTCTCTCTTTCTTTTGCTTAAGGTGGATAGGGTTTGTTAATCTTACTAATCTTTTCAAAGAACCATGTTTTTGTTTTCTTGATCCTTTGTATTGTTTTTTTTGTTGTTGTTGTTGTTCTCTACTTCATTGATTTATGCTCTGATTTTAATTATCTCCTGCCTTCTAATGGCTTTGGGATTGTACTATTCCTGTTTTTCTAGATCCTTGAGATGTGTCATCAGGTTGCTTATTTGGTGACTTTCTGTTTTTCTTATGCAGACATTCAGAGCTATAAATTTTCCTCTTAACATTTCCTTCAAGATGTCCCATAGATTTTGGTATGCCATGTATCTATTTTTAAAATTTCTCCATTATTTCTTCTCTGATCCAGTACTCATTCAAGAGTGTATCATTCAGTCTCCATGTATTTATTTAATTTCTTTTGGTCTTACTGTTGTTGATTTCTACTTTTATTTCATTGTGATCTGACAAGATGCAGGGAATTATATTTTTTGAATTTGGTGTTGCTTGCTTTGTTGCCCAGGATATGGTCTATTTTGAAGGCTGTTCCATAAACAGCTGAGAAGAGTGTATATTCAGCTGTTACTGGTTAAAATACTCTTTATGTATCTATTAGATTCATTTGATTTACAGTGTTCTTTAGGTCTGAAGAGCCTTTACTTATCTTTCATCTGGAAGATCGATCTAGTGACATTAGTGATGTGTTGAAGTCTCCCAATGTTATTGTATTTGGATCTATTTGAGACCTGATGTCCTGAAGAGTTTGTTTTACAAATGTGGGTGCTTCCACATTTGGGGCATAAATGTTTACTATCATTATGTCTTCTTGTTGGATTGCTTCTTTTATTAATAAGAAGTGACCTGCTTGTCTCTTCTAATGTGTTGTAGCTTAGTCTGTTTTGTTAGATCTGAATGTTGCTACCCCTGCTTGTTTTCAGTCTTCATTTTAATGGTATATCTTTTCCACCCTTTAACCTTTAGGATATGGATATCTTTATCTGTAAGGTGAGTTTCTTGCAAGCAATATATAGTTGAATTATGTTTTTAAATCCATATTACTAGTTTATGTCTTTTAATTGGAGAGTTAAGACCTTTGCTATTCAGTGTTTTTATTGAGATATGCTTTTTGTTTCCTGCCATTTTGAGTTCTATTTTCTGTTTGATGTAGTGTTATTTCTCCTTTGCTTAGTTGCCCACCTGATGGAGTTTACCTCTTCTCTAGTTCTGGAATTTGCTTATTTTTTTCTTTGTTTTTCATTTCTGTAAGTATTTTCTCTAGTGATGGCTTGGTAGTCATGAATTCTTTAAATTTCTGCTTGTCTTGGAATCTTTTTTTTCTCCATCAATTTTGAATGACATTATTTGCTGGGTATAGCAGTTTTCGTTTGAAGTTGTTTTCTTCCAGGCTCTGGAGTACAATATATCAGTTCCTTCTGGCATTTACGAGTTGGATTGAGAAGTCCAGAGTGATTTTTATTACTTTTTATTACTTTGCCCCCAATGTCACCTATTATTTTATTCTTTCTGCTTTTAAGATTCTTTCTTTGGCCTCTATGTTAGTCATTTCAGTTATTATGTGGCCTGGGGAGGTCCTACTTTGATCTTGTCTTAATGGTGTTCTGAATGTCTTCCCCTTACTTGGATGTCTAAACCTTTTTTCCATGTTTTAAAAATTATCTGAAATTATTCTTAGAAAAGGCTTTTGATACCCTTGGTTTGTGCTTCTAACCCTCTTTAATGCCTTTTATCTGTAAGTTGTGATGTTTCTTATTGTTCCATATTTCTTGGATGTTTAGGTTGTGTTTTAATATCTTCTGTATATTGTTGATTGTGTATTTAGTTTTGAATGCACTGTATTCTAAGAATGATATCCTGTTTTCCATGTGCTCTAGTCTGCCAGTTGGTTTCTATTGCAGTCTTTTATTGACTCCTTAATTTCACTCAAAGCTTCTTTTTGGTTCTTTCTTAGGGCCTCAATTTCCTTTTTCATTTCCTGTATACTTTCACTGAGGCCTTTCATCATAATGAAGATGAAAATTCAGACATCTCTGTCTTGTATTTCCTGCAGATCAGTATTGGTGATCTCCCATGTTGTTGAGTTGTTGGAGTTAATTGTTTCCTTGCTGTTTGTCATTCTCATAATTTGAGAGCTCTCAGGCTTGTATTTCTGTTGTCTTTGTATCTTCTTCTTCTTTGTGTGTGAGTCTTGTGTCTATTTATCTCTTTATAGTAAGGTCTATGCTGAGGGTATATATTTGCCTCTACCAATCTGAGTCATATAATCAGTATTTTGAGTTTGTACCCCAGAGCCTCTTTAATTAGATATAGTTTTTAGTGCAAGCAGACAGGAGTCACTGGTTGACTGTAGACTGACATGCTTGTCTAGGTCCAAACTTGGCAGGGCCAGAGATTATGATGTTTTTGTTCAGATCCTGCAGGCTGCTGGTTGGGATTTAGTGCCCCACAGAAACCACCACTGCTCTCCTAGTTGTGAACCTGTGATACTGCAGAGAGATGACCTCCAGCCATTGTGACCAGTGGGCTTAGGCTCATCAAAGTCAATTATTGCTATGCGCTGAGCTTGTGGCCCAGCTGGCTGAGCTTTGGTGGCCCCTGGGACATCTGCCATCATCTGCTTATTATGATCATGTGAATTTCTGTGAAACACTAGCATGCATGGATGCCAGGCACAAACTCTGCTGGCAAAGAGAATGTCAAGTTTCCAGCCTGTAGCTGTGATCAAGTGAAACCATTCCCATCCCCTTGCCTCCTGGTCTCCATGCATGGCCTGGTGAATATGGTGTCACCACTGCTGCTCTCCACGTAAGGCCCAAGCTCTGGCAGGGAAAGATTATACTAAGCCTAGGGCTTGGGTGGCTCAGTTTTTTAGCCCCAGGGACATAACTTCTGCTCTGTGTGGCTGCAGTCATATGAAACCTTGTTGGCCTTAGCATTGGTGCTTGTAATGCCCAAACATGGATAGGTGCAAGATTATTGTTTTGTGAGCCTTCAACTAGGTAGCCTGAGTTGTTTTCCCCCACAGAAACCATGGCTGGGTGTACTGTGGTGATCCCTGGAAACCTTAGAAGGACTCGGCAAACTATAGACAGTAGGCCCCATCCTCACCTCCTCAGGGGTGACTTGCAAATTCTCAGATCCCTAGAGTCTATTCCTATGGCCACACAGGCAGTATCCCACTGAGACAGCTTGTTAACTTATCATCTTGATGAGTGCCATTCCAGGTCCCTGCAGGAAGAGATGGATTTATCTGCAGTCACAGGATCTTTCTGGGGTGTCTGGGTAGCCAGGTCTTTGTTGAAGATGGAGATAAATGCCCACTGCTTTTGGTAATGGCCTGTGGGCACTGGCTTCACAATACTCTATTGCTTCTTTGCTGGAGGTCTTTGGGAACTGTGTTGCTGGCAGCCACCAGCCCCACCATGGCCTGGTCAAGATGTCACTGCTGCCGCTGCTCTCTCTTCACCAGGAGAACAACCTCGGATCTCTCTTCTGGCTCTGATTCCTCCTTGCTTCAGTTTTTATTGTTTTACTGAGTTTTTGCTGTTTTTCTTCCAGTGTCAAGAAACAATCTTCTTGGTGTTTGAGTTCCAAGTCTCAAAGTGACTAAAACATGCTGTCTCCCTCTCTGTTTCCATTTTCAATATCTGATTATACTGTCTTAGATACTAAAGGTCAAGTTAGTTATGTTGTAGCTTGAAGGGTGACCAAATATAAATATTAACAGGCATTTATCAGTGTTTACTTGCTGTTAAGCAGTAAACATAGACCTGATTGTAATGTAAACAAATTATATGAATTGTTCTAAGAGATGCATACTATATAAGTAAATAGTTCTCCATTTAGCTGATCTTTGCTAGTGAAACTTAGATTCATAAAACCAGTATCTCTGTGGCACAAAAACATCTGGATGAAAAGTGGAAAAAAAGACATTCATCCAGATGTTTGGAATAATGCAACCATATCCAAAGTTAAGTGCAGAATTGAGATAACTATTCTGTTAACTGAGGCCTTAAGTACTGTTACCTGAGACATTTAACTAATTGACTTATTGATCTTTAAGAGTTAGAAATAACTTAGAGCTCATCAATGAGAATGTCCACAATGTCCTATTCTCCACACTAGACAGGAGAAGAAACAGGCCTAGAGAGAGTATATGACTTTGTCTTGATCACACAACAAGCTAGTGGCTGAGCCAGAATTTGAACTAAAGTCTTCCTGATTTAATAGTTTCCCTTTAATTTTTATAGTCACTACATGTGATGTGTGATTGATCATAGAATGTCACTTTGCTAAATCCAAACAGTACATTCATTTACAATTCTTCACTCTTCCCACCATGAGCTCACATGCATTCCAACAAAAATCTTCTCCTTCTATCTCTAGAGATGATCCTTGATACATGACACAATGCATATCCATCAGAGACTACTCAAAACTCCAGAACCAAAGAAATTGATTCTAGAGGCTCATCTACTGTGTGACACACTTATGTCTTGATATTGAAACTCACAAATAATTTTTAACACAAAATGCGCTAGTGACTTATTATTCTAGTATTTTCTGATTTTATTTAAACCCCAAACCCTAAAAGTTATAAACATGTTGGTTATTCACCTTCAGTTTTCCAAAGCAGTTCATTGTCTGGTTTTCTGGCTCAAAGATGTCAATTCCCTGGCAAGATAGGTCAGCGCCTGGAAGGAGAAAGCAAATTTATTCAGTTACTTTTATAGAAAAAATGGCAGGTGTAATAGAATTAGGCACAACTAAATTTGCTTTTTCCAAAGCTCCGTAATTAATGATAATTGTATCCATTGGCAACTCCATGGCTGGCGCTTTTCCCTTATTCATTATTTAACTCATGTTCAAACAAGATATGTGAAGTGCCAATACTGGCTTTAGAAAATCCTATGACAAATGAAAGGATTTAACTTGATTCCTTTGTGTTTTCTCCTTGTAATTCCTATTTGATTGTTGTCTCAGAGGCTATTCCTGTGGTTTGGAATTGGCACTGCTTTGAACCGGTTAGACTCAAGCAATTTGGCAGGGCAAGAGAGGCAGAGATTGTTAATGGCTACAGCTAATCAGGATTATAAGTGGCTATAAAAAAACAGTCGATTTATTTCTATACCTTCCTGGGGAAGTGTAGACTGGCATATGCTCCTATCTCAAACTTTTCTGTAGCAGAATCAGGCTTAAATGAATTTCAAGGATAGTTGAGATGGGAAACTGTGTATGTTTGTGGTGGTAAGGTATTACCAAAAATAATTTTATTCATTTATCAAGTACATGCTATGTATCCGACAATAAGATAAAATACTACATATGACAGAAAAGTCACTAACTCAAGATAATTTATGATCTGGTGGGAAATAAAAACAGATAAACAGGAAAGTAGATGCTATATAGTGGTAGGTCCTATGGGAGTGGCTAGAAAGGGAATTTAACTGGGACCTAGTGGGTAATAAAATACTTTTTAAATGAAATGGAATCTAAGTTAAGACTAAAATAGGTAAGAAGTGAGGGAGGAGCAAGGCATGATGGCACACACTTGTAATTCCAGTACTTGGGAGGGTGAGACAGGAAGATCTCGGGTTTGAGGACAGCCTCAGCAAATAGTGAGACTCTGTTTCAAAATAAAAACAAAAATAGGGCTAAGAATGTAGTTCAGATGTAGATTGCACCTGGGCTCAATCCCTAATATAAAAAAAAATGAAGGATGGCAGAATTTGTGCTTAGTGGTGGTAATGGGATGTGTAAACCAAATTTAGAGAGAAAGAAAGCATGAAAAAAGACTTTGTTGATTGAGTGACTGAAAGAGGCAATGAATAGAGCAAGACATGGAAAGTAAGGAGTGGTAAGGCTCTGAGAGCTGGCTATTGTTCCAAAAAAGATAAATAGAAATTTGGTAGAGGTGTATTAAACAACACACTAGTTGTAGTTATCTACCCCATGTAGAGCTCTGCAATGGGCACTCTTGGTGACAGAGCTTTTAATAATGATTATAGCAAATATTTATTGAGCATTGAACTCTATGAAATAGGTAATAGTGTTATCATATTCTCTTTCAGAATATTAGAAAACTGTTGAAAAATTATAGACAATAAGTACCAAGATACGTATAAGTAATAAGCATTACTTGAGTGCTCAAACAAAAGAGAAGACATTGAGATGCAAGTACTGGGCAGGATTGTAAAAGAGAGGTCAGAGTGAGATTTGTCATCAGCAAGTATGGGCTTATAGACCTCGCCCATGAATGAATAAGGCTAGAGAAGAGCAAAGACTGATGGTTAAATCTTTGAGGCTGTTCCTGTTTTATCACAATGAAAAAAGAAACCATCAAACAAGACCAAAAGGGAAATGCCTTTCTTCTCTCTGACGCAGGTCATAGTAACAAGAATTCATTTTTCCCAGGGTAGGTGACAGAAACTAGTATTCATCTTCCCCAAAGCAAGCCTTAACTTCTAGAAAAATCACTCTCTCTTTTCTCCATTAAAAATATTCATTTAATGAGTCCTCTTCCATACCTGGGGGCTAGGAATGCTACAGGAAGGCCAAAAAAATCTGAAGAAACAGGCTTTGATTAGTTCCTGGAAACTAGGAGGGAGGAGTTTCAAAAAATCCATGAATGTGTGTGTCAGCTAAAGCCAAATGAGGAAGCTACTGTGCTCTCTAACAATGTTATTTTTTTCTTTTTCTTCTCATTTATCCCTCAAATATACTGAATAATGAATAAAATGTTGATAGTTTTCTTGCAATATATGAAAACTGAGATGCAGAAAAATGATGTGTTGACAGGTATCTAAGCCAACTCTTTGATGTAGTCAAATCTCAGCCATATTTTTGGATGCATCACCAGATCACTTCTTTGAAAAATACTTCATGTTTTGAAAATAAATTATAGACTTACTTCACAAGAAGAAAGAAGTATCTTCTGCTCTAATCATCTCTCCTTCCCCTTCCAGTGAGAACCACTTTCCATTTTATACAGAAATTCCAGCCTTACAGCTGGAATTAGGATTCATTAAATGCTTAAATTAAAGCCACCTGTATAATTGCTAGTAAATGCTTTTGCTAGGATTAAAATATAGGTATCTAAAATTTGAATAATATAATTTGTCTTCTGGAAGGCCCTTTAATATAAACTGAGATTAGTGTGAAGTTTCCTCCAATGATGAGGAACAGAACCACTCTATGACTCAACTATAGTACTCCTCAGTATCTTTCCAAAAGAATTAAAGTCAGAATACTATAGTGATACATGAATATCCATGTTCATAGTGGCAAAATTCACAATAGTCAGAATTACAGAACCAACCTAGGTGTCTATCAACAGATGAATGGATAATTAAAATGTGGTATATAAACACAATGGAGTTTTACTCAGCCATAAAAGAGAGTGAAAATATGTAATTTGGAGCAAAAAGGATGGAACTGAGAACTTCATTTTTTTCGCTATTATTCTCACTGCTATAATAGTAATAATAAAAAAGTGGCCATGTGACTTACAGGAAGCAGGAAGGAAGGTTTATTTCTTCACAGTTTTTGGAGATTTCAGGGTTCAGTCTATGTCAGGCCAGATCTGTGGAGCTCAGGGCATGGAGGTGGGAAGCAAGGGGAGAGAAATGCTCTGCTCTCACATCATGGAGACCAGAAACAAAAGTGAGAGCAGGGGGAGATAGAACCTTTTATAACTATAACTCCCAAGATCACACTCCCCAGGGACACCTCCTTAGCAACCAAACCCCATTTCCAACAGTACTATGTTCTGAATCCAAACATTCTAAATTCAAACTGCTACAATCATGCTGTCAGATCAGCCAGTCTCAGAAAACCAAGGATCACATGTTTTCTCTCACATGTGGAAACTAGAGAGGTAATGGGAAACAAAAGGGACTTTAGACAAATGAGAAAGACTGGTAGAATAGTGGAAAATGATAGGGGGAGGGATATAGGGAGAGGAAAAAGAAGAACTGATGAAAGAAACAGTTCAAACTATTCTATGGCCATGTATGAATGTATCACCAAATAATCTTTGATGCTATACATATAAAACACAAAAGGATAGGCCAAGAATATTATACTCCACGTTTGCTTGTTTAGTTTGGTAAGCTATACCTTGCAACTTGAGAAGCAATGCTTTACTTAAACCCATGTGTAAAATGTGGTATGTAAAACTTTCCATAGAAGTTTAATGTCTGTTCCCCTACACACAAGCTTATCTGAACCCACTCACATTTTTATAAGAATGAAGAGAACTTATACCATGTAGACAAATTAAAGTAATGGAATTTTTATTCTCACATACCTACTTTGGTTTCACATAGTCATGATGTGATAAGCAGATATACAATGCAAAAAGAATTATTTACAGGATAGATGGAAACAAAGGAAGGCTATAAAAATAAATGAAAACAAAGAAGGTTGAGAAATGTTCATGGTATCTGACCTATTTAGGTAGCTACTTGAAAAGGTCAAGTCTCTTTGTCTAGACAAAAGTGAATCTGATTTAAATGGCACTATTGGATTTTTCAGATAACTGAAGAATGGCAATCATGCAATTCAAATTATTTTTTGTTGTTGATCCACTTTGTCTTTTATTCTTTAAATAACTGAATAGCAGAAGAAAACTCTTTAAATAATGAAAGGAATTTCAAACACACACAGGAACTATTTGTTTTTCTCTATTAAACAACTATAAAATTCCTATTAACCCTAGCTAGACAGCCTCCTAACATACTCTACTATTTATAAGGAAGATTTGTGAAGAAGGGAAGAAAGTTCCGGTCTATTTTCAAAGTTCCTATTTTTATAAGAAGGATACAAAGGGGACATTGTCTATAGAGAGTGTGTATAAGGGGGGATTAAGGGAAGAAGGGTGTGGTGGATGTCTAATGTATCCTCATATTTTCACCTCTGGGGTGAGATATTCATTCTCCTAACTGCAGATTGTTGGCAATGAAATGCTCCAAGGTGAGTTCCTATTTGGGAATCACCATCAGCAAAAGGGAAATGTCTTACTCAAGGTTACACATTCTCCTCAGGGACAGCCCAAATCTAATGCCTAGAAATATGGGTATACATATCCTGGGCACCTTATGTTGGTTCATGACAATTCAAAATGGCCATCCTAACTCTAAAACTCTCCCACATGAAACAATCTGAGGCCTCTTATGCACAGGAATCTCAATAGAATCTCTTTCTGTTAAATCCTGCTTCCTCCATTCCCTTAGAGTACTGTTCTTAACAGCAGTGCCCAGGAAAACTGCAAATAAATTTCCATTTCAAAGATTGTTTCTTGGGAGTGTAGAGATCTTGCTAGATAGCAGAAGATGGGCTACAAGAAATTGAATATTCCATGTTTCTGTTGGGATGGTGATAAAATAAAATACCCATGAACTACTACTTTTAGTCTTGGGGTTACTAAGTGTTTACATTACAAAGTTGATTTCAGACCTATTTATATTTTGTCATATCTATATTTTGACTCCCATTTGGAAGAATGAAATATTATCTGATATTTTAACAAAATTGAATGATTAATTCAGTTAAGTGGTAGAGCCACTCAACTGTGTTGACAACAGTCAAAGAAAAGTGAATAAAATTGAACTGCGGAACTTAAGACTAGTGACCAAAAACTTATGTGACACATAATTCTAAAACTTCTTTCCACAATAACATGAGTGCTTAAATGAAAGGTTGATGTACACAGAAAAGGACGTATAAGTGCAGGTTCCAAAATAGGCATTATTGAACAATACATAAGCTATTACTATTGCTCTTATAAGTGACAAAGAGATGATCAAAGAAGACAGGAATGATTTGTGCCTCAGTTTGATAATTTTATACAAGGGATTTTGACAAGTTCAGTTAGTTCCAATCTTTTTACAAGAAAAAATATTTTTAAAATCAATGTGTCTGACTACGGTACACATGCCTGAAATCCTAGTTAATTGGGAGGCTGAAGCAGGATTGCTTGAGCCTAGGAGTTTGAGACTAGCAAGGGCAACATAATGTGACCCTGCCCCCCATAAAAATCATTGCATAGATGTAGCACAATATCGTACTATTTTCCATGAAAAGAATCATTTTCACCGCCCTAAACAATAACACAAATTCCATGATTTGAAATATTAAACCCAATTTTTGGATAACAATTTGTTTTGTTATATTTAAAATGATTAATATTCAGGGATCTGCCAATCAGAGCCTCTGGTCAATATGAGGTAATGAGTTAAACCACACTAAGTTTATAAAACTCCAGCTCAAAGCAAGAACATTTGATTTTCTACTTAGTCTGTCCAGCTTTTTTTTGAAAACCAAGGGATTCCAATGGAAAATAGTACTAGATAACTTATTATATAGGCTGAGAGGACAGACAGAAGACTCAGAACTTCAGATTGGAAACCATTATACTCTTCTAACTTGAAAGACTCAAGTCTAACATTTTGTATTTTATAAAATTTCTTTTTATGTTAATTATTTTATTTTATTTTATTATTCTTTTTAATTTTTATTGGTAAATTGCAATCATACATTTTGGTTTGGTACAAGCTGGTAAAAGCATACATGCACTCATCTCTCATTTAACCCTTTCCCAATTCCTGCCCCATTCCCTCCCCTGCCATCCTTTTCAAGGTCAGTTTAGTGATGGACTTGATATGATTGTGAAAATACATCATGTGCATTAGTGTATTTCCCTTCCCCCTAATTTCCTTCAGGTAAGACACTTACTTTGCTCATCTAAGGTTTCTCCTTTTCCATCTAGAGTCCCTCTTATGACCCACTTTCTCCCTAGCTTCTGCATATTACGGAGAGCATATGATTTTTCACTTTTTGTGACTGACTTATCTCACTTAACATAATGTTTTCCAGATCCATTCATTTCCTTGCAAATGGCATGAATTTGTTCTTCTATATCACTGAGCAAAATTCTATTATGAACATATCTGATAGTTTGGTTTCCATTCTTTTGGGTAGATACTAGAAGTGGCATTGCTGGATCATATGGTAAGTTGATTCACATTCATCTGAGGATCTTCCATACTGTTTTCCAAAGTGGTTGCACTAATCTGCCATCCCACCAACAATGTATTAGGTTTCTCATTTCTCGACACCTTCACCAGAATTTTTTTTTTTTTTTTTTTTTTTTTTTTTTTTTTTTTTTTTTTTTTTTTTTTTTTTTTTTTTTTTTTTTGCGGTACTGGGGATTGAACTCAGGGGCATTCTACATCCAAGCTATATCTATAGCCCTATTTTTGTTTTTTTATTCTTTATTTTGAAACACAGTCTCACTAAGTTGTGGAGTGCCTCACTAGATAGCTGAGGCTGGCTGTGAACCCGGATCTTCCAGTCTCAGCCTCCCAAATGCTGGGATTACAAGTGTGCACCACAACGTCCAGCTTCTTGTTTGTGTTTTTGATGATTGTCATTCTAATTGGGGTTAGGTGAAATATAAGAGTAGTTTTGATTTACATCTCTCTGATTGTTAATGATGTTGAACATTTCCTCATACATTTATTGGCCATTTGTATTTCTTCTTTTGTGAAGTGTCAATTTAGATCCTTTGCCCATTTTTTGATTGGGTTGTTTGTTTTCTTAGCTGTGAGTTTCTTGAGTTCTCCTTATATTCTAGATATTAGTCCTCTATTGGAGGAGTAGCTGGCAAAAAAATTCTCCCATTCTATAGGCTCTCTGTTGAGGTTCTTGATAGTTTCCTTTGCTGCACAGAAGCTCTTCAGTTTAATGCAATCCCATGTATTGGTCTACCTTTGAGTTGCTTGTGCTTTTGGGGTCTTGTTGAGAAAGTTCTGTGCCTATGTATTGAAGTGTTGGGCTTATGCCCTCTTCAAGTAGGTGCAAGGTCTCTGGCCTAACTTCCAGGTATTTGATCCACCTTGAGTTAACTCTTGTGCAAGGTGATAAAGTGGGGTTTATTTCCATTATTCTGCATATATTTAACCAGTTTTGCCAACACCATTTGATAAAGAGGCTATCTTTTTTCCAGTGTATATTTTTTGGCTCCTTTGTCGAAAATCAGTTGACTGCAAGCCTGTCGGTCTGTTTCTGAGCCTTCTATTCTGCTCGATTGGTCTATGTGTCTGCTCTTGTGCCAATACCATGCTGTTCATATTACTGTGGCTTTGTAGTAGAGTTTGAAGTCAGGTATTGTGATACCTCCTGCATGGTTTTTGTTGCTAAGAACTACTTTGGCTATCCTGGGCTTTTTGTTTTTCCAGATGAATTTAAGCACTGATTTTTCTATGTCTGTGAGAAGCGACCTTGGTAATTTCATGGGTATTGCCTTGAATATGTAGATCAATTTTGGGAGGATGGCCATTTTGATAATATTTATTCTGCGTATTCAAGAGCATGGTAGATCTTTCCATCTTCTAAAGTCTTCTTCAATTTATTTCTTCAACTTTTTATACTTTTCCTTATAGAAGTATTTTAACTCCTTGGTTAGGTTTATCCCTAAGTATTTTATTTTTCGGAGTGCTATTGTGAGTGGAATTATGTTCTGGATTTCTTCATGGATGATTTATGGTTGGCATACTAAAAAGCTTCCAATTTTTTAAGATTAATTTTGTATCCCAACACTTTGCTGAATTTGTTGATCAGTTCTATGAGTTTTTTGGTTGAGTTTGTTGGGTCTTCTAAGTATAGTATCATGTCATCTGCAAAAAGAGACAGTTTTAGTTCTTCTTTTCCTATTTTTACCCCTTTGATTTCCTTCCCATACCTTATTGCTCTGGCTAGAGTTTCAAGTACTATATTGAACAGAAGATGTGATAATGGGCATCCTTGTCTAGTTCCTGTTTTTAGTGGGAACTCTTGCAGTTTCTCTCTGTTTAATATGATATTGGCTGTGGGCCTATTGTATATTGCCTTTATGATGTTGAGGTATGTTCCTTCTATTCAGTTTCTCTGAAGTGCGTTTAGCATGAATGGGTGTTGGATCTTTTCAAGTGCTTTTTCAGCATCAATTCAGATAGTCATGTGATTTTTGCCTTTTATTCTGTTTATGTGGTGAATTACATGGATTATTTTTCATATGTTGAACCAGCCTTGAATCCCTGGGATGACTTTGAGTTGGTCATGTTGTATAATTTTCTTGATGTGGCTTTAAATGCGCATTGCTAGTATCTTGTTTAGCATCTAAGTTAATCAATGATATAGACCTATAGTTTTCTTTTCTTGAGCTGTCTTTATTTGGCTTTGGTATTAATGTGATGTTGGCTTCATAGAATGTGTTTGGGAGCGTCCCATTTCTTTTTATTTCCCGGGATCGAGAGAAAGAGTGTTGGGATTAGCTCTTCTAAAATGTTTTATAAAATTCACTTGGAAAACCATCTTGTCCTGGACTTTTCTTTGATCGTAAACTCTTTATTGCTGTTTCTATTTCTTTGATTGTTATTGGTCGGTTTAAGTTTTCAATATCTTCTTGACTCAATTTGGGGAGGTTGTATGTGTCTAGTAATTTGTCAATTTCTTCTAAATCTTCCATTTTGTTGGAGTACAGTTTTTCAAAATAGTTTCTGACTATCTTCTGTATTTCCATATTGTCGGTGGTAATATCACCTTTTTCATCTCTTATTTTGGTAATTTGGGTTGATTCTCTCTTTCTTTTGGTTAGATTGGGCAATGATTTATCAATCTTGTTTATTTTTTCTAGAAACCAGCTTTTGGTTTTGTTGATTTTCTGTATTGTTTTTTATTCTCTACTTCATTAATTTCTGCTCTGATTTTCATGATTTCCTGTCTTCTACTGGCTTTTGGGTTAGACTGTTCTTGTTTTTCAAGGGCTTTGAGCTGTGTCATTAGGTTATTTGGTGATTTTCTGTTCTTCTTATGTGGCACTCAGTGCTATAAATTTTCCTCTTAGTACTGCCTTCAAAATGTCCCAGAGGTTTTTATATGTTGTGTCTCTGTTTTCATTGGTTTCTAGGAATTTTTTAATTTCTCCCCTTACTTCTTCTATGACCCAATCCTCCTTCAGCAGTGTGGTTTTCAGTCTCCATGTGTTTACATGGCTACTCTGGGACTTCTTAGAGTTTTTTTCTAGTTTCACTCTATAGTGGTCTGAAAAGATTTAGGGAATTATGTTACATTTTTTAAATTTCCCAGTGCTCACTTTGTGGCCCAGAATGTGGTCTATTTTGGATAAGGTTCCATGTGCAGCTGAGAAAATGTGAATTTAGCTGTAGTTGGGTGAAAGAGTCTAAATGTGTCTAATAGGTCCATTTGGTTTATGGTATTCTTCAGGTCTGAGGGGTGTCTACTGATTTTTGTTTAGAAGAATGGTCTAGAGATGTAAGAGGAGTATTGAACTCTCCTAGTATTAGTATATTGGGATCTATGTGTGTCTTTATATCATACAAAGTTTGTTTTATGAAAGTGGCTACACCTATATTTGGGGCATAGATATTGATAACTGTTATTTCCTCTTGCTGGATTGTTCCATTTACTAGTAAAAAAATTACCTGCTTTGTCTCTTCTGATAAGCTTAGGCTTGACATCTAATTTATCTGATACCATGATTGCTACTCCTGCTTGTCTTCAGGTTCCATTGGCATGGATTACCTTACTCTAGCCCTTCACCTTCAGTTTGTGGGAATCTCTCCTTGTAAGTTGTGTTTCTTTTAGGCAGAATATAGATGGATTCTGGGTTTTTATCCATTTTGCCACCTTGTGGCTTTTTCATTGGGGAATTGAGACCATTTATATTCAGTGTGATTATTGAGAGATGATTGTTAATTCCTAATATTTTGAGTTTTGACTTCTGCTTTCCATGGAATTTATTCTTCTTTGCTTACTTGTTTGCTTCCTGTAAATTGTTGTTCCTCTGGTTCTCACGTTTACTTGTTAGTTTTTCTTTGTAGTTAATCTCCTTAAGTAGTTTCTCTAGTGCTGGTTTGGAAGACATAAATTCTTTCAGTTTCTGTTTGTCATGGAAGATTTCTTTATCCCCATCAATTTTAAAAGAGAGTTTTGCTGGGTATGAGAATCTTGGCTGCAAGTTATTTTCTTTCAGAGTTTGGAATATGTTACTCCAGTCCCTCCTGGCTTTCATGACTTGATTTGGGAGGTGTGGAGTGATTCTAATTGGTTTGCCTCTAAATGTCACTTGGCCTTTTACTTTTGTTGCCTTTACAGTTCTCTCCTTATCCTCTACATTGGTCAACTTGATTATTATGTGGTGTGGTGAACCTCTTCTTTGGTCTTGTCTTGAGGGAGTTCTGTATATTTCCTGTACCTGTGTGTCAACTTCTCTTTCTATGTTTGGAAAATTCTCTGATATTACTTCTTGGAAGAGATTGTTTATTCCATAAGTTTCAACTTCTAATCCCTCTTCTATGCCTATTATTCTTAGGTTAGCTCTTTTAAATTTGGCCCAGATCTCTTCGATGTCCAATTCATACTGTCGTATTTTTTTCTTAATTATGTACTATAGATTCATTTTTGGTATGGTCATCTTCTAAGAGTGATATTTTATTTTCCATGTGATCTCATCTGCTGTTTATAGTTTTTATTGATGTTTTCATTTCACTTATTTTATCTTTCACTTCCTTCAATGCTTCTCTTTGTTTCCTTTTCAGGTCATGGAATTCTTTGTTTATTTGTTCCTTTATTTCTTACTTTATTTCTTTCCAGGTTTCCCTATATTCTTTCCGAAAATTCTGTATTGTTTCTAATATTAAAGCTCTGAATTGTTCTTCTGGTAGCCTCTGCCATTCTCAGTTGGTGAGATCTGTTATTGAGGGGTTGTGGTAACTCATTGTTTCTTTGTTATTTTTCCTTCCCATGGTTCTCCTGTTCTTAAATTTCTATCTTTGCTGATCTTGCAAGTTTTCTTGTATAATCTCTGCAGTGGGGATTTAGAGGTGTCTGATGGTGTATATACAGGGAAACTTTGTGTTCAGTGATAAAGGTTGGGTGAGAGGTCACAGTGGTGAATGCAGGAATATGGTAAAGAAGAGGGTATGTTCCAGTGGAATAAGAGTTTGAATGTATTGTGGTGATATATTGTAGAGATTAGAGATGGTAGATATTTTGGGAGATTCTGGTAGTCAATATAGAGTTTTGAGTGTGGTAGTATAAGATAGTCTTGATATGAGGCAGGAAAAAAAGAAAAAAAAGAGAGGAAGCAAAGTGTTGAGGAGAGGAATATAGAGGGGATAGAGGGGGAAGCTTGTAAAAGGGATAAGGAGGAGATTCAACAAGCTAAGTAAGTAATAACAAAGCAAGCAATCATTCAAACAGACATAAATATATCAAGGCAATATAAAACGAAAACAGAGTAAAAACAGATAAAAATTAACCAACACACACACACACACACACACACAAATCCCCAAACCTAATAACAACAACATTCAACAAAAACAAACACCCTGCTAGTTCACAAGTACCGAGCTTAAATTTTTGAGTTTGTCTCTGGCAGTTTTATTTGCTCTGTCAGTGCAGGCAGGGGGTTTCGTTGGAGTTTCTCCCATTGGTAGCTTATGTCTCTGGGCTCTTCACAGGGTCTGACTATGACTCTCTCTCTGACTTTGCTGATGGCAGGAGTGTAGTCTAACGGCTGGGACTTTTCAGATGCCCTATGTGCACTGGGTTCTTCCACACTTCTGTTCCTGTCTAATCGCTAGAAGGGCAGGTGACTGAGTCTGACCTTTGTATATGGGTACCGCACCCCAGGGGTGCACACCAACTTACGGATCCCTGCTGGTCATAGTTCCGTTGTTGCTTGCTCCACCTCTGGTCGCTGGGGACCCAAGAGATCAATTAAGGTCTGGATAGCTGGTAGGACGTTGGCTGGGAGGGGCTGGCTCACAAGATGGTGGCCGCCAGTTTGCCATGCCCGCCTGCTTCCTTGTTTTTCCTGGGTTCAGTGCTGCTCTGCTCCTCTTTCCTTCTGTCAAGAAGTTGCTTTCATAGCCATCCTGGTTCAAGCTCTGCTGTGCAGTCGGTCACCCCAGCCCTGGAGCGGTGTGCTGGGGTGATTCCACTGGAGCTTACACTGATCGTCCCACATTTTCTGGTCTCTGTGGCTTGTGCAGGGATCCCAGCCTATGTAGGGCATGGAGTCCTGAAGGTGCTCACCCAATGCCTGGTGTGGTTGCTGGTCCCCCGCAGTGTTTGTGGATCCTGGCGTCTGGCTGGCCACCACAGTTCCAGGTTCTGGCTCCACTGCCTGGCTCCATGGCCCAGCGCCGAATGCCGAGCCACTGTGTGGTGGTCTCCTTTGCTTCTCCGATCAGCTCTTTGGGTCTTCTTTAGTTGTGGTTCAAATTTCCCTCTTTTTGTTGCTTTTTCCCTTGTGTTAAGAAGCTGTTTTGGGGGGTAAATTTGATTCAAAATCACAGCATCTGAGGAAAGGCGTTTCACTCAGACACCGTCTTGAATTGCTACCTTCAGCGTCTATTGAAAAGATCATGTGATTTTTCTCTTTGATTTCATTTATGTGGTGAATTACATGGATTGTTTTCCATATGTCAACCAGGCTTGCATCCCTGGGATAAACGTGACTTTCCATGGTGTATAATTTTCTTGATGCAGTTTTGAATGCACATTGCTACTATTTTGTTTAGAATTTTTGTTTGTAAATTCATCAGCTATATAGGCCTATAGTTTTCTTTTCTTGAGGTGTCTTTATTTGGCTTTGGTATTAATACAATGTTGGCTTCATAGAATGTGTTTGGGAGAGTTCCGTTTCCTTCTATTTCATGGAAGAGATTGAGTAGTATTGGGATTATTTCTTCTATAAAGGATTTATAAAATTCACTTGGAAAACCATCTGGCCCAGGGCTTTTGTTTGATGGTAAACTCTATATTGCTGCTTCTATCTCTTTTATTGCTATTGGTCAGTTTAAGTTTTCTATGTCTTCTTGACTCAATTTAGGAAAGTTTTATGTGTCTAGAAATTTGTCGATTTTTTTTTGTATTTTGTTGGAGTATAGTTTTTCAAAGTAGTTCCTAATGATTCTCTGGGTTTCCACACTGTCAGTGGTAATACCACCTTTTTCATCCCTTATGTTGGTAATTTGGGTTGATTCACTCATTCTTTTTGTTTAGGTTGGTTAATTGTTTATCTGTTCTGTTTATTTTTTCAAGAAACCAACTTTTTGTTTGTTGGTTTTCTGTATTTTTTGTTCTTTACTTCAGTAGTTTCTTCTCTGATTTTAATAACTTTCTGTCCTCTAATGGCTTTGGGGCTAGACTATTTTTGTTTTTCAAGGGCTTTGAGCTGTGTCATTCATTTATTTATTTGGTGATTTTCTGTTCTTCTTATATGGACACTTATTAGTATTATTTTCCCTCTAAGTACTGCCTTCAAGGTATGTTGAATCTCTATTTTTGTTGGTTTCTATGATTTTTAAAATTTCTCCCCTTACTTCTTTTATGACCCATTCCCCATTCAGCTGTGTGGTGTTCAGTCTCCATTTGTTTATATGGTTACTCTGGGTCTTCTTATAATTGATTTCTAGTTTCATTACATTGTTGTCTGAAAAGACCCAGGGAATTAATGTTACATTTTTTAATTTGCCAGTGCTTGCTTTGTCACCCAGAATGTGGTCTATTTTGGAGAAGGTTCCATGTGCAGCTGAAAAAAATGTGAATTCAGCTGTAGTTGGGTGAAATATTCTGTATGTGCCTAATAGGTCCATTTTGTTTATGGTATTGTTTAGGTCTGAGGCATTTTTACTGACTTTTTGGCTAGAATATCTGTCTAGTGATGTAAAAGGAGTATTGAAGTCTCTCAGTATTGTGCTGGGATCTGTTTGTAACTTATATCGTGCAGAGTTTGTTTTATGAAAGTGGCTGCACCTATATTTTGGGCATCAATGTTGACTACTATTATTTCCTCTTGGTGAATTGTTGCTTTTACTAGTAAAAAATGACATGGTTTGTGTCTTCTGATAAGCTTAGGTTTGGAGTCTAATATATCTGATATCATAGTTGATAATCCTACTTGTCTTTGAATTCCATTGCCATGGATTACCTTGTTCTAGCCCTTCACCTTTAGTTTGTGGGAGTTTTTGCTTGTAAGGTGTGTTTCTTTTAGACAGCATATAGATGGATTTTGGTTTTTAATCCATTTTACCACTTTGTGTCTTTTATTTGGGGGTTGAGGCCATTTATATTCAGTCCAACTATTGACAGATGATTTTTTAATTCCTAATATTTTGAGTTTTAAATTCTGTTTGAGGTATTGTTTGTTCTTATTTGCTTAGTTGTTTGCTTCCTGGAAATTATTGTTTCTCTGCTTCTGATGTTTATTTGTTAGTTATTCTTTTTAGTTAATTTTTTTGAGTATTTTTTCTAGTGCTTGTTTGGGAGACATATATTCTTTTAGCTTCTGTTTGTCATGAAAGTTTTTTATTTCCCCATAAATTTTGAGAGATAATTTTGCTGGGTTTGAGAATTTTGACTGCAAGCTATGTTCATGTAGTTTGGAATATGTTGCTCCAGCCCACCTTGCTTTCATTACTTGGTTTGGGAGGTCTGGAGTGATACTAATTGGTTTGCCTCTAAATATCACTCAGAATTTTACTTTTTTTGTCTTTACAATTTTCTCTTTAGCCTCTATGTTAGTCAATTTGATTATTATGCAGTGTGGTGAACCTTTTCTTTGATCTTGTCTAGAGGGGGTTCTATATGTTTCCTGTACTGGTGTGTCAACTTCTCTTTCTGTGTTTGGAAAATTTTCTGATATTACTTCTTTGAAAAGATTGTTTATTACATTAGTTTCAATTTATATTCCCACTTCTATGCCTATTATTCTTAGTTCGGCTCTTTTAAAATTGGCCCAGATCTTGTCGATATTCAATTCATGCTGTAGAATTTTTTTTCTAAATTATGTACTATACATTCATTTTTGGATTGGTCATCTTCTAAGAGTGATATTCTATTTTATATGAGGTCTAATCTATTGTATATAGTTTGTATTGATGTCATCACTTCAATTATTGCATCTTTCATGTCATTTACTTCCTTCAATGCTTCTCTTTGATTTCTGTTCAGGGTGTCAGATTCTTTGATTATTTGTCCCTTTATTTCTTTCCAGCTCTCCCTGCATTCTTTTTGGAATCTTGTGTCAATTCTTCTGGTAATATCTGCAATTCTGTGTTGGTGAGTTCTATTATTGTGGGATTGTGGTAGTTCATTGTTTCTTTACTATATTTCCCTCCCTTGATTTCCCTGTTCTTTACTTCTTTTTCAAGCTTTCTCTAAGTTTATAGGTTTCTTATTTCTATTTTCCCTCTGTGAACAGTATGTTATACTGAGTTGCAATTACTCTTGGGATTCTTCTGCCTGCTGCAATGGTTGTAGCTTCTGTTATGGTGATTTGTCTCAGAGGTGTGAGTAGAACAGCTTGTGGCCTCTGCGTTTTTAGGCCTCGATGTGGGACATGTTGAGCTATTCCTTCTATCATCTGAGGTGAGTTTATCCTTGGTGTTTGGCAGAACTTTTTGGTGGTTCACTTCTCTTGTCCATTCTTTGCAGTAGGGATTTAGAGGTGTCTACTGGTATATACAAGGGCAGGTTGTGTTGTGTTCAGTGGTTAAGGTTGGGTGAGGGGGAAGAATTTACAGTGATGGATGTGAGAATAGGGTAAAGAAGAAGATATGATCCAGTGGAATAAGAATTTGGGTGTGTTAAGATGATATATGGTAGAGATTAGAGATAGTGAATATGTGGGGGTATTCTGGTAGTCAATGTAGAGTATTTAGGTGTAGTGTTATGACATGGTCTTCATATGAGACAGAGAACAAAGGAAAAAGGAAAAAGGAAAGAGAAAAAAGTGTTGAGGAAAAGACTATAGATAGGAGAGGGAGGGGATGAGGAAGAGAGCAGATAAATGTGCAAAAAATAACAAAGCAACCAACCATACAAACAAATAAACATAAATAAAACAAAGCAATACAAACAAAAACAGAGTAAAAATGAAACAAAAAGCACTGCAAGTATATAAGTACAGAGCTGACATGGTCTCTGCAGTCCTCTTGGATCTGTATGGATATTTTCAGATTTTAAATTTCAACTCAGTATATTAGGGTTCAGGCATTATTATTTGCTCAGTGCCTTGTAGTGGTGATGTCCTTTCCTGCATTCCCTTGTGGGATTCACTCTGTGTCTCTGTCAGTGCAAGCATGAGTTTCACTGGTGCTTCTCCTACTGCAAGCTTGTGTCTCTGAGATCTACACAGGGCCAGTCCCTGTGCCTAGGGAGGCAGAGGGCATCACTGGATCTGGACCCAGTTTAAGCTAGAGTCTCTGCAGTTTCCACAGGCCCTGTGTCTGCATCTCTCTCTCTCTCTCTCTCTCTCTCTCTCTCTCTCTCTCTCTCTTTCTCTCTCTCTCTCTCTGCCTTTGCAAGTTGGCAGGTGTGCAGTATAAATGCAGGATGTTTTCCAGGGGGCCTGTAAGGTCTGTATGCCCTGTGTGCTCTGGGTCCCTCTTGTACTTCTGCTCCTATTCAACTGCTAGAAGGGAGGGTGACTGAGTCTATGGTTTGCCACAGGGGACCCTCCAGCTGCACAATTAACTTACAATTGAGTGTTGCTCTGGCTCTGGAGGGAGAGGTGAGCTGGAGTGTCTCTGCCACAGGCTTAAGCTGGTCATCCCAGGCATTCTGGTTGCTTTCAATAGTGCAGGGATATGCTGCCTGATTAGGGTATGGAGTTCTGTGGTTGCTTACTCCACTTCTGATCGCTGGGTATATAGGAGGTCATTAGATGTCTCAGTGCTAGTAGATTCCACTCCTAGCAGCTGGCTCAATGGCAGCTGCCATGCTACAACATGCACTGCTACCAGGCGCCTGGGCTCATTCACTCTCCCAGTCTGCTTTCTGGGTTTTGTTCTCAGTTGTGTTTCAATTTTTATTACTTTGTTCACTTTTTCACTTTTTCTCTTCTTTTTTCTTCCACCTGGAAGCTGTTTTTACATCAGTTTTGATTTGAGTTTTACAGTACCTGAGATGAGGTGTTTTTCTCAGTCCCCATCTTGGGTTTCCTCCTTTAAAATGTTTTAATTATGTCTAAGTTTAGCAATCCATTTTTACCCAATTTTGTTTGCTTATAAGAATTCACACCTAATTCTGATTCTAAATCTAAGAATTTCATTGTCAATTACAAAAACTATTAGTATATCTTTAATTGGAGCTGAGAATCAGAAGTTCATTGTGATAACTTTTTTTTTTTTTTTTGGCAGTACTGGGAATTGAACTCAGGGGCGTTCTACCTCCAATCTATACCCCCAGCTCTATTTTGTATTCTTTATTTTGAAACAGGGTCTCACTAAGTTGTGGAATGCCTCACTAGGTAGCTGAGGCTGGCCTCGAACCCGGATCCTCCGGTCTCAGCCTCCCGAATGCTGGGATTACATGCGTGCGCCACCACGCCCAGCCTCATTGTGATAACTTAAAAGATAGCTGATATCAACAAAGTCACAAAGACCTCCACCTCTTATCATAACTCAGCATGATAAATCCACAGTATCCCACAAACCCGGGACTCATTATTCTTGTTGAATCCTTCTAACAAAGCCAATTTGTGACTGTCCAATTAAAAGAATCATTTGAATTCTATCTGAAAGTCTAATTTATTTCATGAGTTTCTGTTTAAAAATGAAAAGGGAATGTCATCTATCATCCATCTAGGTCAATATATATTTTGCCTTGATATGGAAAACTTTTGGACCTGTCCTAACTAGAAAGTGGTAAGATAGATCATCTGTGGTTATTGGCAAGACTAGTGAAATTTACTGACACACCTATAGATTTCTGAACCAATATGCAAAGTATCTCAATTTACAGACAAGATGGCTTTACCAAAGAGTAGTGGAGAGGCCTGAATAAGAGAAGAGCCAAAGTCTCACTTCAAGCTGCCTAGAAATCTCACTACAAATCTGAGCCAGAGTGTGGAAATTAAAATCTTTGAAAATTTCTAAATAACATTCTATTTTGGTGGGGACAAGTGGGAAAATTATACAAATTAAAATAATGAGATAATGTATTCATGAATCTTTTTTTTAAATACCTGAGAGTACTGAGGGGCTGGGGAAGAGCTTCTTAGGCTACTTTGAACACACTTGTAAAGTGATAAAATATACATGAGATTAAAATAGGACACAATTTGGGTTTCTCTGATTCTTGTTTCCCTTTCTTCATCAAAAGCAAATGTACAAGAATCATTCAGCTTAGAAATGCACCCAAAGTATTATTCAAAGACCAACGTAGTCTGATCATATATGCAGGGCTCTGCCATTTTGGAAGTAACTTGATATTAATGCCCCACCTGATTAATGGTTTTGCTCCTATGCACAATGCTATTGGTCACTTTATCAGCAATACCTCTGTTAAACTGCTTCATGTCTAGGTGCCTTACCTGTCCTGGAGACCATGACAACCATTTGTTTCCTATAAATTTGGTAATCTGTGAATGTACAATGTCTGAGAGCTAACATAACTGTGATTCTCTGTGCTTGAAAAACATCCATGCCCCTTCTTCACTGTTTATGTGGGCTTGGTGGGAAATCTTCATCTGTTCTCAGGGTCCAAACAGATAGCATCTTTGAGGCACTAGTAACTATGTTTTTTTTAATCAGTTTCAGCAGGTAGAACAGGAACCATTGTGATGTACTGGAAGTAACACTGGAGTGGGAGTTGAGAGAATTGTTTTAGCAATACTACTAACTTGCTCTCTGATGGAAGGTGATCATTCCCTTCACCAGCGCAAGTTGAATGTCCCTAATGTAAAAATCTAAAATGTGACATGGTTCAAAATCCAAAATTTTTGAGTTCCAGCATTCCACAAGTGGAAAATTCAACACCTAATCTCATGTGATTCATTGAAGTCAACATGCAGATGCATTAAAACTATTATATAAAATGTCCTCAGCTATGTGTATAAGGTGTATATGAAACATTATTTCATGTTTATAATTGAGTCACATCCCCAAGATATCTCATTATATATGCAAATATTACAAATTTTTAAAATCCAGAATGTCAAATAATTCTGATCCTCAATATTTATGATTTTCTTATTTATGACATGAAAGGCTCAGAGGTATGGAGAAAAGAAGAGCTTCTCTTTTATTGAATTTTCTATGTACTAGACATTATGAAAGTGTTCTAGTACATTTTCTAATTTAGCTCCACAAGCACCATAAAAGGTCAATACTAGAGTTCTTTCCACTTTACAGAGGATAAGATACAGACTCAAAGAAACTAGAAGCTTCAAATACTGCTCAGCAGAGCCCTAGGAGTCTACATGTACCCCTGGAAGCCTCAAGATAGTGATGCTAAACCACCACATTCAATCACATCTACTAACTTTTAAATGTTACATATATTGTGCTTCCATGTAGTTTTTTATTTGTATTTTAGGGAAAAAAAACTATCTGCCACTAGAAAGATATTTGAAAAATTTTGGTAATATAAATGATCCTGTCTACCACCAACACAACATATAATGTCTAGTCACCACTATTTAGTAAAGTAGTTATCTTCTAGGTTTTTGCTTATAAGTTTCCCAATGAATTTGAAAGAATATATTTTTCTTGCTCTTACTGTAGAAACAGGCATTGTAAGATTTCTATAAACCATGTGTTTTGTCTTCCAAGTTGATCTGGAAAGGGCCTGTGTGAAAAGGCCATGTGGAGTTGCTAGATGAGTTTCAGCCTTAGACTCTGGCATCCTGGGAAAAGTGAAACAAAAGTTCAGGGAAAAATCAGGACTGTCCCAACTTTTCAAGTCACTTGAGGCAGAGGTGAGCTATTAGGCTTGCTCCACTTAGATGATGCTTGGACAATCTCCAGCTCCCCATCTAATTAGGTAGCCCCTTCTGCCCTGTGGAAGTTTCCAATATTGCATACTGTCATAAATATAAGTAAAATATCGTATCTGGGCTGTGAAATCACCTAAAATTACAGTTAAGCTCCATTTTAGCACTTTGCCATCCATCTCTGTCCAATTCTATTCCTAACAATAATATAATAAGAAAATCCCATAAATAAATGAGATTTAAAAAGTCACCAATCTGCACTAAACTACTTTCCTGATCAATAATATTTTTTTCAAAAGGTATTAGACAAAAAAAAACACACAATGTTACAATCAGATACAGCATCAAAACTGGCAATGTGACCAAAAAACTGCATTCATGGATTAATTCCTCTAAGCATGCATTGCAGTCTGCCATCATGGATACTACTATCTTTGTGACCTCAACATGACATAGACTGCCTCTGTGTCTACATCATCCGAAGCTCTTGAACCCCAGGTAAAAGGGTGAGAATGAGCTTCCCGATTGATCTTCAGCAATAAAACTGATTCAGAAGCTGTGATAGATGGCACTAAAAGTTGCTTGTTTATGAACTAACTAATAGCATGCAATGAGAACACAGCATCACATCTGTGGTATCTACCAAAAATGTACAACTTGACCCTAATAATGAGGAAACATTGGACAACCCAAATCCAAGAATATTCTATAAAGTAACCAGCCTCACCTGAAATATAAAAAAAATGTCAATATATTGAAAGGTAAAGAGAAGCTTAGGAACTGTACAGAAGACTGGATAGATATAACAACCAAATACAACACATAGTTCTGAACTGAATTTTTTTCTATAGAAGACGTTGGAAAAATTGATGAAGCTTGGATGGGCTCTAAGGGTTAGATTATAATTATGCATCAGTATTAACTTCCTGATTTTGATGGTTACATAGTGATTCCAGAGGATATTGTCCTTATTTGTAAGAATAATCACTGAAGAACTTAAATAGAACTGAATAATTAAACTGGTAACTTACACTCAACCATTCTGGAGGACATGAAATGTCACTGAAATCTTTCTATAACTTTCAGATTATTTAAAATATATAAAATTTCTAAGATGGAATTCATAAAAGTAAAATGTGATTAAATAAAGGTAATAAGTACTGGACTTCGTAGTGCATGCTTGTAATCCTAGTACTTGGGAATCTGAGACAGAAAGATCATGAGTTTGTGATCAGCCTCAGCAACTTAGCCAGGCCCTGTTTCAAAATAAAAATAGGGATGGAGGTGTATCTTGAAGGTAGATTGTACACAGGTTCAATCCCTAGTAATAAATAAATAAATAAGTAAATGAATAAATGTAATGTTATCTTTTTTTAAATGCTGGTGACTGGCTGCCATGGTTTGCTATGGGAATCCATCAGATTTTCAGTCATTTGTGTACAGGATGTGGCTCCACCTGTTTGATTCAGGGTGGCCAACCTGGCTAGCATGGCAGAGGTTGCTTTGCATTTTCAGGGACCACACAGAAAGAAGCAGCATCAGAAATACTCTTCTTCTTCAGACTCATTAGTCACATATTGTGAGCTTTGGTCCCCTCCCCACATCTTGCTGTCAGAACTAAAAGGCAGAGAGAAATAAAATATGGCCTAATAACAATATACTAATTGGAACATGGGCTGTCCTTCCTTGGCTTGTAAGAAACATTAGCAAGCTTATTTATGTTCTACTTTCTATGCTTTGATAAACCCTATGGGAACCTAGAAGATAATTGATTTTGCCTCTCCTCTTTATTCCAACATGATCAGAAATAGCTCTGGATCAATCATTGAAATGCACAAGGACCACTTACTTTTAAATGAGGTTTCAGTAAGCTAATTTCTCCTTTAACACTGTTAGGAATTGCTCATGCTTTCAAAACCTGTTTTTTTTTAATTTTTTATTGTAGCAATTCATGCAATATAGCATACATCTTTATTAAGTACAAGTTGTTAACAACATATTTGCACACAATTCTCATTTGACCCCTTCCCTAATTCCCATCCCATTCCCTCCCCCTCTCTCCCCCTCAGGTTCACTTCAGTGAGTGACCTTGATATGATTGTGTAGGTACATCATGTGCTTTAGGGTGTCCCTCTGCCCCATGCGTCCACTACAATTAAATCAACTTCTTTGCTTATCGAGGATCTCTCCTTTTCATCTGGAGACCCTCCTATGCCCCATCTTCTCCCTAGCATGCACATATTAGGGAGAACATATGCTTCTTAACTCTTTGTGACTGACTAATCTCACTTAACATAATGTTTTCCAGTTGCATCCATTTCCCTGCAAAGAACGTGATTTTATTCTTCTTTAGGCTGAGTAAAATTCCATTGTGTACATATCCCATAGTTTTGTAATCCATTCATCTGTGGTTGGACATCTTGGCTGCTTCCATAGTTTGGCTATTGTGAATTGAACTGCTATAAACATAGATACACATGCATCGGTCTGATAATTTGGTTTACATTCTTTTGGGTATATACCCAGTAGTGGGATTGCTGGGTCATATGGTAGGTTCACTCCCATTCGTCTGAGGATCCTCCATACTGTTTTCCACAGTGGTTGCACAAGTTTGCACTCCCACCAACAATGTATTAGGGTTCCCACTTCTCCACACCCTGCCAGCAGGTGTTGTTGTTCATGTTTTTTATGATTGCCATTCTGACTGGAGTTAGGTGAAACCTCAGGGTAGTTTTGATTTGCATCTCCCTGATTGCCAGTGATGTGGAACATTTCCTCATACATTTATTGGCCATTTGTATTTCTTCTTTTGTGAAGTGTCTATTTAGATCCTTTGCCCATTTTTTGATTGGGTTATTTGCTCTCTTAGTTGCGATTTTCTTGAGTTCTTTGTATATCCTAGATATTAAACCTCTATCTGAAGTGTAACTGGCAAAAATTTTCTCCCACTCTGTAGGT
>PVLC010015009.1:0-38146 GCA_004027655.1 Graphiurus murinus
AACAATAATTTTGATACAAGGCCTGGTAGTTCTTTAGAAAGCTAAATGAATACATATGTACCCTATTGTCTAATTCTTTAGCATTTACTCAAGATAAATGAAAACATATGCTGACACAAAACTTCTATGGGAAGGTTCACAGTAAATAATCTATCATAGCAAAAGCACAAAAAACCCAGGCAGCCATCAACACTAAAGTACAGAACAGTCACACAGAAGGAGAATGTGGTATACTCAGAAGATGGACCATTTCTCAGTAACATAAAAGAATAAACCAAAATACATGCAATGACATGGATTAATCTCAAAATATGTGGAGTGAAAGCTCTACACCAAAAAGTATATAGTGTATGATTATATTTATATGGTAATATAAAACAGGAAAAATTAATCTGTGGTTAAAAAAATAGAAAAAAAAAAATAAGCAGAGCAGGCTAAAGGAAAATGGGGCACCTGTGGTGGGAGCTGGGTCAGGAGGGATGCACTGCAGTTTTAAGGAGGGCCAGAGTAGTTCTCAATGAGAAGGTACTATTTAAGTGAAGGCATGAAGAAAGCAAGGAGACTGATTAGGGGAAACAGTATAATAGGAAGAGAACTGGCAGAATAATAAAAAGCCCTAAAGGTTAGAAAAATGGTTGCTAGAGTGAACTGAGAGAGAGAATAAAAGGTGACTTCATAAATGAGAAGAGAGACCAGCAGGGCAGAGGAAGGAGACTTAGGGAAGTAGGTAGGGAGAAGAAAAAGGAGACTTGATGAAGGAAACAGTTCAAAATAATGCTATGCACATATATGAAGTTATCAATACAAATCTCAATAATATGTATGGGCACAGCAAGGGAGCAGAGTGGAATCTGCAGGGAAACACATCAAGTGCTGTGTGCATGTATGTTTCTATCACAATGAAAATCATTATGATGTATAATTGCAATGCACCAATAAAAGTATGCTTTAAAAAGCTGAAAATAGGCAGGTCAAATAGGACCTTACAGGGAATAGAAAGGATTATGACTGATTATGAGTGAAATGGGAGAATTCCTTAGGGGATTTTGAAGAGAGGAGAGATTTGCTTTGCCTTACATGTTTAAAGGACAGCCTATTGTCATGTAGGGAGTAGATTGTGAAGGTGGGTCTGAGGTGGGCAAGAGTAAATCAATTAGGAAGGCATTACAAGAAATAGAGGCTAGAGATGCTGGTGACTCCTACCGGGGTGGTTGCAGTTGAGAGGACGAGAAATGGTCAGATTGTGGCTCTATTTTGTTTTCATATTTATTTTTTATTGGTGCATTATAATCATATATCATGATGAAGTTCACAGCAAGAGATATACATGTATATAGTACTTGGTGAGCTTCCTCCCAGCTCCTTTCCTGCTCCCTCTTCTTCCAGGTACATGGTATTGACATTGGCATTGATAAGTTTGTATATGTACACTGTGTCTATTGAAGTATTTCCTTCATCAGAGCTCCCTCCTCTCACCAGCCTCCCTTCCTCGAACCCCCTCCATCACTCCAGTAGGGTTTCTCCTCCTTTGTCTGGAGTCTCATTTGTCCCAATTTCTCCCTAGCTTCCACAAATGAAGGGAAACATATGACCCTTAATTTTTATGATCTCACTTAGCACAATATTCTCTAGTTTCATCCATTATCCCATAGTTTTGTAATCCATTCATCTGTTGATGGACATCTAAGCTGGTTTCATGATTTGGCTATTGTGAATAGTGATGCTATAAACATAAATATGAATGAATTACTGCAACATTCTGGTTTCAGTCCCTTTGGAAAGATACCCAGGAGTGGTATAGCTGGGTCATGGAAGTTCCATTCACCTGGCTCTATTTTAAAGGCAGAGTCAACACTATATTTTGGTCAACTGGATGGAAAGTGTGAGGGAAAGCAAGGTGCCAAAGCAATATGCAAAACGAAGGAGGGACACTTATCTCAGTTTAGGAAGTCCGAGGTAAGTTTCCTTAGCAAATACCAATTAAGTTGAGTATTGAAGAGATATAGGAATAAATGAGTAGAATTCCATTGTGTATATCCCATAATTTTATAATCTACTTATTTGTTGATGGACACCTGGGTTGGCTACATAATTTGGCTATTAGGAATTGTGCTGCTGTAAACATGGATATTCATGAATTACTGTAATATTCTTATTTCAGTCCCTTTGGAAAGATGCCCAAGAGTGGTATAACTGGATCATATGGTGGATCCATTTCCAGTTTTCTGAGGAGTCTCCACACTGATCTCCATAGTGGCTGTACTAATTTGCAATCTCACTAACAGTGTAAAAAATTTCCTATTTCCCCACATCCTTGCCAGCATTTGTTGTTGTTTGACTTATTGATGATTGTTATTCTGATTGGGGTTAGACAGAATCTCAATGTAGTTTTGATTTGCATCTCCCTGATTGCTAATGATGTTGAACATTTTTTTCATGTATTTTTTGGCCATTTGTATCTCTTGTCTATTTCATGTCTATTTAGTTCAACTGCCCATTTCTTGATTGTTTTTTTTTTTTTAAGTGTTAAGTCTTATAAGTTCTTTGTACATTCTAGATATTAGTCCCCTATCAGAGGAATAGCTGGCAAAAATTTCTCATTCTGTAGGCTCTTTCTTTAAACTCTTGATGGTTTCCTTTGATGAGCAGAAACATTTTAGTTTAATGTCATTCCACTTATTTATTCTTGTTTTAATTTCCTGAGCTTTGGGGGTCTTACTGAGGAAGTTTCTACCTATGTCTATATGTTGGAATGTTGGACCTATATATACAATGTAATTATACTTAGGAAAAAAGAAGAATAAAATTATGTTATTTGCAGGAAAATGTATGGACCTGGAAAACACTATGTTAAGTGAGATTAGCCAGTCACAGAAAATGAGGGCTCATATGTTTTTCTCATATGAGGAAGCTAAGGAGTAATTGGGATATAAAAGGGACATTAGATAATGGAGGAGAAACTCTAGTGGAGCCAGGGAGATGGTCTTGAGGAACATGGTAGGGGGAGAGGGAAAATTAATGAAGGAGACACTTCCACTGACATTGTGTACATGTGTTAGAATACCAGTGCCAAACTCAGTATCTTGTACAAGAAAGGAGGAAGGGGGGGGGGTTGGGGGGAAAACTCACCAAGTGCTGTGTGCATGTATGTCATTATCACTGTGAACTACAGTATGAGACTATATATTAAAAGGAATAAATTAAGGTGCCACATAAGGCCAATGGGGACAGGGAGAATGTTCTAGGAGGAGGAACTAGCATGTTCAGAGGGCAAGGAGGTAAAAACGAAGGCATGGCATGTTTGGAGAACTGTAAGTTATTCTCAATGGTAAGAAGAGTAAATGTGGGGTGTACAGCTGGAGATGAGTCTAGAGAGGTGAGCAATGGCTAGGTCCTATGTCAGAGGAGCTCACTATTTAGAAGAAAATTTAACAAGGCATCATTCTGCAAAATCTATTTTTCAGTAGGAATACTGAAAATGGGTTAAATACAGACAAGACCCACGTTGACCAATGCTTGGATTAGCTACTAGAAATGTACTCAAATACTAGGGAATGTTTTGTCTATGTGGTTATAACACTCAGGAGGAGGCCTAGCTCTTCCATTCTATAAAGACTAAAGCTACTAGAGAATTAGCTGCCACTGACCCTTTTTGTAAGAATCTTGGAATAAACATATTTGGTACAAGCAGATGGCAGGAAGAAGACTTCCCCAACCCAACTGAGAGGATTATGTAGTGACTGCTAAACATTTACTATTGTGCCTAGTCTGATGCATCAATAATAAAGTTAGAGAAACAGAGATACTATTTCAGAAAAACAATGCAAAACACTTATTTTACAATAGCTCACAAAAAATACTTTGGTATTCTTAAGATAGTAACATGACATATATGCTTATAATCTTTAACCTATTTCCAAGTTAAAAAAATATACAAATACATAGTCCTATATAGGTTAAACCAGTCCTATACAGGAAGAACTAGCATGTTCAGAGGGCAAGGAGGTGAAAATGAAGGCATGGCATGTTTGGAGAATTTTAAGTTATCTCAATGGTAATAAATTCAAGTTAACATTGTATTATCTACATTCTTTTTTATGTATATTCCTCCTAGTGGGGTGCTAAATTATTATTATTAGTCAATTTCTACCGTGTGTGTGATGGAACCCAGGGGCCTTCTACTTCTGGGCTACACCCACAGCCCTATTTTACATTTTGTTTGGAAACAGGGTCTCACTAAGTTTCTGAGAGCCTCACTAAGTTGCTGAAGCTGGCTTCGAACCTGTGATCCTCGTGTCTCAGCCTTCCAAGTACTGAGATTACAAGCATGCACCACCGTGCCCAGTTTCTGTTTTTTTTTTTTTTTAATGTTCTATTTAGCTAACTTAAATTCTTTTGTATCCTCCCACAGTGATGCATTTTCTCATCCAATTCTCATTGTGAAGCATATTTACCTTGTGGCTGGTCTAAATTCTCTCTATTTCTGTGGTTTAAATTTGTTTTTCACCCTCCTACTCTCTTCAGAGATGGAGAATGACTGGTAATGTCTGGCAAATTGGGAAATCTGAAATATCACTTTGTGTTCAGGTCTGCACAGCCAAACTGAATTGTAGAATTGAAGCCAGTAATTGAACAAGACAGACAAAAAAGAAGGTACTTTTGTTTTATTTATCCAAATAATGGCCTTATTTTTTCACTTTTCTTTGCCTTTTAAGACCTAAGTAGGCAGATGAAGGAAAATGTTTTGGTTACATAAAGCATGGGCTCTCTGAAACCTGAGTTTCCTGATTTTGGTTGTTGATGAATTAATATATTTGTATTTTCATGCTAAGGAACAAGGAACAAACTAAAAATGTTCATTAATAAATGTGGTGAATAAAGATAAATGATTATCCCAAGGATAGTTGGGGGAATTCATATTGTAGTATCTTATCTTTAAGAATTAAATGCATTGTAGATTTTACTTGTAGGTAACTAAGGGTTCATTTACTTTTAGATAAAGATACTCTTTTGTACTTTCTTATCTTCTGGAGATGACAACAGGAAATGATCTTGGATTTTGAGTTGAATGATAATTTATTAATATTTTTTGTTATTTCCATATGAATCAACATATCTGTGGGAATACAGGACACACAAAAAATTAATCTTTACACTTTATGTAATCATTCTGATGGTTTGAGGTTGTATCCATCAGTCGAATAAGAGGAAATCATGGCATTATTGATTTGTACTACTTTTGTCTGTCTTTGGGGAGAATGAAGAAAAAAGTTGAGCAAAATGAATGATGGCATTGCATGTGCTTATTCTCATGGCTGCCTGAGTTGTGAAAATTCTGGAATAGTAACCAAGGGTCATGGGGTCCACTCACTACTACCAGCAGTTTTCCAGACCACTTGACTTCTGAGGGGCTACCTGCAAGGGAGATGTGAGAACTGCCACTTGCTCCAATGAAAGTATGGTTTAATCATACAAACTTTCAGGTCTTACTTATTTTAGGTAAATAAGTTCATATACACTGTGCAGACTAGAATGATGCCCTAATATGGGAGATTACTAGTAGTAATAGAGGCAAATAAAAGCACCGTATCGTTACACTGATTTTATATGCCCAATAATATAACTTACCACTTTATGCTTTGAGATTAATCTGTAGTCCCCCAAACAGGTACCTTAATGAGCTGATATCACATGGACCTTTGTCGAGAATGCAAATCTAATGATTTTGTTTTTATGAGTTATTATATTAGAGATATTGTTATTAGAATGAGTTATTATATTTAGAGATATTTAGACCATACTTAGAAATAAACAAAGAGGCAGTAAAAGTCTTTTTGAATGCTCCTTGAACATTTTGACCAGAATGGTTTCCACTGGTCTTCAGTTCGCTTATATTCAGACTCACAGAAAAATGTTTCATTTCATAATATCAGAAAATCCATAATTCTTAAAACCCATAGGGAGATGTTTCTGTATATCAAAAGAAATAAGCTAGACTGTCTGGAAGTCACCGTGGTCGTGATCTGGGTATCTTTCCTGTTTTGCCCCTAATTCAGCTCTGGGAAAAATGACTTTTTTTTCTCTCACCCACTGTGAAAGTTATGAGATTCTTTTGCTCAATCACCCACAAAGGAAGGCTAGGAAGTTCATGTTCCTTAGAGGGTTGCCAATTCTGCCAAAGACGATTAAATGCCCACACCACATGTGTCATATCCTGCAGCTAACAATGATAAAGAGTAAATGTAGCCTGGCCAAGATCTAGGCAGCTGCCACAGAGGGGCCATCAACCCGGCCTACGGGGCCTTTCACTCTCATGTAGTGGACCAGCCAAGATTACTCAAAAATGAGTAAGAACCTCAAAGAGCTGCAACATTGCACCTTGGAATATTTGCTTCACCGTATGAATGTGTGTGTGTGTGTGTCTGAAATAAGGATTTCTGGCTGCACCATAGATGAGTGTAGGCTGCTCACTTACCTGTGAAGTTGATTTTCAGCAAGTAATCCTTGTACAGCTTCTTCCCGTCCAGGATCTTCATTGCATCACAGAGCTTGGTCGTGTTGGGACAGAGGGTGCGCTGCATTTTATGCAGGGCGTGGGCCATGGCGTACACCGCATTCACCACAAACATAATCTTGGATTCTTGCTCATAGTTGCTGCTGTCGATGGCCAGGTGCTTCTCGCAAACCCGCCTATGGTTCTTCTTGTTTTGGAGGCTACACTGGAACTTCTGCTCCCAGAAGTCCCGGAACCAGGGGTTGCGGTGATTGTTGTAGGGGTTGAGGCTCTGGAAGTAGCGGTCGAACTGGCGGATGGGCTGGGAGGCCAGCTCCAGGGTGATGGCGCCGTAGGCCACATGCTCGCTGCCCTTGACGATGCTTTCCTGCGCGCCCCAGCCGTCGCTGGCCACCCAGGTGAAGGAGGCGTTGGCGCGGCTGGCGGCGGCAATGAGCTCCCGCGAGTCGTCGCTGCGCATGAAGAGGACCACGACGCGCGCGTTGGGCTTCTGCAGCAGCTCGCGGATCACGCTGTCGTAGGACTTGCGGATGTTGGAACGGCCCACCTTCTCCGCCGTGGCGATGCAGATGTTGCGCAGGCGGGCTTCCTGCTCGAAGGCCTCGATGCCGGTCTCTCCGTAGTCGCCCTCGGAGGCCACGGTGGACACGTAGGTCCAGTTGAAGAAGCGCAGGATCTCGGCCATGGCTTTGGCCTGGTAGAAGTCGGGGGGCACGGTCCTGGCAAAGTAATCGTAGCGCGACTTGTCGCTGAGCTTGGCGCTGGTGGAGGCATAGCTGATCTGAGGGATCTGGAAGAGCCTCAGGAGGTTTGCCACCTGTGAGAGGAAGAAAGCGGAAGGGCCTTCTTACAAAACCACATGGGACGTGGAAAACCGCAATAGCATCCACACCTTTTACCAGCAACTTTTTCCACCTCTGGATGGGTACACTTTTTTTTTTTTTTTTTTTTTAATAAGTATTTCTTGAAATGTATGCCAGACCCTTTCCTGGATACTATATTTGGATATTAGAGAGCTAGTCCAAGGCAGGTCGTGTTTGCTTTGGGCATAGGAGAGAGATGAGAAGGACATCGCTTTGCTAGACTTTTCCACTCTCTGTACTAGACCCTAGACTAGGCCCACAGTGTGGTGGTTTTGAGTTTCCGGGGTCCTGCTATAGCTCAAACAATGAACTATAGTGAATTGGCCAAATTCGGTTTTTAGACAACTTGGCTGTGGTTGTATAGAAAGATCCCGGGTGTTTAATTCTCACTTCCCCCTCTTTTGCTAAAAACGGCAGCCTCTGAAAGAGTTTAATTTGGGAACTGTGTGCCACATGGACAGTCCAAATTAGACATTTATTATCTAGGTTAAGCAAATGAAAAAAAATAAATTCTACTGAAATTCTGTTCGGTCCACTCAAAATTTTAGGCATTACTTTTCTGAACTTTTCTAAACTTCTGAGAAACTTGACCAACTTTTTCTTTGCTTTATATTTCTTGAAATCTGATTCTGCTTTGATTCGGTGGGAGGAAAGCCTACAAATATGCTATTTTGAAATTAAAACCCAATAAGGAAGTTTTGAGGACATTGACAAGAATGAACTACCAACTTAACAATATCAAAACCTTATTCTGAATCAAGTTTATTTCTTATAACTCAGGTATTAACAATATGTCACTGATTTTATTCATTGTAGAATAAATAGGAATGTGACACTAATTTATCAAAGAGCATTGCAAAGCGTATTTACAGAAGTATATATGTACAATACCTAAACAGACTACAATGCATATCTAATAATAATTTGTTTTAGTTTTTCCTGAAAATCTTTGTTCCTGATTGCTAATTAAGTTATATAACACTCTAAGTGGACTTTAATCAGAAAGAACTTGAATATTCCATTATATTCTGTGTACATTGGAATTAAATATGAATACTTTGAAATTTTCCTTTTGGAAATTGTGGTTTCACGTTTATATTTGACATGTAGAGAGCACAGCTTGAAATAGGCAGCTGTTCACAAAGAACACAAGTAACATAAAACGGCTGACATCTGAGTCTGATTAATCATCATTTCATGTGGCAGAGGAAACCAACAACCAAGTTCATACGTAGCTACGCAGCATGTTATTGGAGATTTGGCCTGCTATTAAAACTAACACTTGATATAGTCCAGAGCCATCAAAAATATTTTCTGTATCTTTTCAAATCCTGGTATCTCTCCCTTTATCACAGATAGAATAGCCAGAAAATCAAGGGCTTCACACACAATATTAAGGACAATAGAACACCAAATCTTTCTTGCATTTGGTATTCCAGGACCTGTGTAAATTTTGAGGACTGGAGATAAATGGGTAGATGAAAGCTGGTGTACCATGTATTTCTTCTAAGTTTAAGACTGGGTGACTTTGGGCGGAAAACTGGCCTATACTGACTCATTTGATCATAGGATTACTGCTTGTGTACTCAGCCTGTTAAAAAGGTAGGTGACATTGAGTCAGTACGGTCATTAGTTCTAGGATTAGCATTCTAGCTCACTGGATTTCTGTGCCACTGTGGCAGGCTTGGTGATAGGAGCCCTGTCTTATGTTGAGGCTTGACATAATTACAGGGTTCCTAGGGTAGCACTGGAGAGACCATCTCTTCTTCTTTTTTTTTTTTTTTTTTGGTACTGGAGATTGAACTCAGGGCATTCTACCTCTGAGCTCCACCCCCAGTCCTATTTTTTATTCTTTATTTTGAAACAGGGTCTCACTAAGTTTCAGAGAGCCTCACTAAGTAGCTGAGGTTAGCCATGAACTCGGATCCTCCAGTCTCAGCCTCCCAAGTACTGGGATTACAAGTGTGTGCCGCCACGCCCAGCTAGAGACCCTCTCTTCTTGATGCAGTAGTTTTCGTATCTTTAAATTATGTTCATCAGAACCTGAAACCCCCAGAGAGACAGAGAAAGAAAAGTCCTAAAATAATACCCAGAGACACTATTTTCTGGCAGCTAGGAACCACAGTGTAAGGATCCCAAACCACTGAAACTTTCTTCTCCTAGAGTTGTGGGAGTAATGCAACATTGCTCAAGATAAAAAGTTCTTATCTTTTGACCAATAGGAACCTGCAGCTTCATATCACCTCTCCAGGACATCTAAGAACAATGTACAATATAGGCAGACTATACAGGAGAATCATATAGACAGAGAAGGATGACAATATGGAAAAGATTTTCTGCACTAGAAAGGGGTGCAGTGAGCTGTAGCTTTTGGGAAGGTGGTGAGCTAGAATAAAATAATGATTATTACCATCATTTTAAGAATAGTTATATATATTCCTGTGCATGTATGTTTAAGGAGGAGACTATAACCAACTCTACAAAAAGAAGGCATGTTTAGTGAGTTGAAACATGAAGATAAAACTATAATAATTAAGTGTAATCTCATTTACATCACCTGTATTGAATAGCATGGAGCAATATATAGTTCAGAATTATGACAGTCAAAATTACATTAGAAATACACTTAATACAAATGAATAATAAAGCAAAGTATTGCAGTACTTTTATTATAGTGAATTACTCCTTTTAAAATTAGTTTCCTTAGATTATAAGGGTAAAAATGCTTAAGAGTAAACACCTTAGAAGGCACTGAATTATTAATCTCTTTTTCTTTCCTTTCTGCACCAATCTGATTTCTAGAGAAGAACAATGTTCATAGTTTGATTTATGCATTTTGAAGTGTGTTTGTTCTGTTGTAAAACAAGTTACCAATGTCGTGTGTGTGTGTGTGTGTGTGTGTGTGTGTGTATGTATGTAAGTAATATCTTCTTTGATATTATTATCTCCATCTTAATATGCAAAAACTGAGTTCTACGAGGTGAAGAAACGTGCTTGTGGTTATATGGTTGGAATGTGGAGGCAGATCAAGGTGCAAAACCAAGTATTTTGATTTTAAGTACCATGGCCATCCCTTCACAACTTCCTCTTACAATGTATGGTATGACTGTGAACCTGAGACCTGAAGCACAGAAAGACATCCAGGTAGGAAGAGGAGGAGAAAAGAACAGAAGAAATATTATAGTAGATGCCATACATTGTGTGGTTGCTTTTAGTAGGATTCTTTTTAATGCAAAATTTTAAATTAGAGTTGGGGAATGTTCAGGAAGCTGAAGCTGACCTGAGTCCCCTGTTTCATTTATCTAAAAGTTGTGCATTTGGAAACATTTCTGACTTACTTACTGGCCATATGCTTTCTCTGAATAAGCATGAAAAAATAAGGGAAACTCCTACACTGGGCATTATCTTGAATAATAAGGGAAGAATCATTTTAGGATGGGGAAGTAATGTGAAATTTTGGAAGAAAGTTACCCAATTATGTTATTATTAGTAGGAGAGGAGGAAGAAAGAACAGAATCTAGTTATAGATGTTTTAGGAAAAAGCATTTTAAAAGTAGATATATGCTTCTATGTCTATATAGATACAGAGTCTAAAAAGGAATATAGCTTAAGAGAGCCAGGAAGGACTTAAAAATAATTCATACAGTATGAAATAGTCTCAACAAGACAAAGAACACATGAACTCAAAAAAAAAACCTTCTGGGTTGGTGGGCTTCATTGGGGCATTTAAGTGTTAAAAGTACTAGTGACATGAAATAGGTATGGTAGTTATTTGGGCTCATCCCCATGCACAATATAAATGATCAAATCAGTATGAACCTGTGAGAATGAGAGATACTAAAGCACAGTGTGGAAATGGAGCAAAATGATTTCTGTTGTTCTTATTGTTTTAAATTATGTTTCAGGAGATGATATGGCAGGAAGAAATAAAACTAATGGATGAGGAAGTTGATTCTATATGAGAAATCTTTCTCATTCTTCCCATTAGGGATGTATCCTAACATGAAAATAATAAAACAAACAATATGAAGAAGGTTTCTCAAACTGGGCCTGGTAGCACACGTCTGTAATCTTAGTGCTTAGGAGGCTGATACTAGAGGATCACAGGTTCAAGACCACCCTCAGCAACTTAGTGAAACTTTGTTTCAAAACAAAAAATAAGAAAGGCTGGGGTATAGCTCAGAGGTAGAATGCCCCTGGGTTCAATCTCTAGTCATACACACACACACACACACACACACACACACACACACACGTGCACACACACACACATTTTCTCATACCATAGTAGGAGAAAAGACCAAAAGAAAATTTTATAATCATATTGGGTTTGCCACTATCAATGAGTTCTGGAAGAAATCACATGTTAAATTATGAAGTCACTGTCAATAATATTTGAGAAATCAATAATGGGAGAATTGTCTAAGGGTAAAAAGGGAGGAAGAAGGGCAAATTCAGGAAATATAAATTGAGAAAGAATATAAATCAATAAGCACAATATATTTTGGTGATTTTTGGTTTACTAATAACATGCAAACACTTAGAAATGAATCAGAAATTATTAGGAATCAGCATGAGTACACTAAGAGTGCATTTCACCAAAAAGACATCTTTTCAACATTAATTGTAGCATTTAGGGAAGAGCTATAGCTTGGAGGACCATGAATTCAACAATAGCTTGGTAACATAACTTGGACTCTTGTGTAAGGAAAAGTGATAGGAGTTAGATAACTAGTTAAATACATCCACAGAGAGCAGCTTTGAAGAAAGTCTGTATATAGTGGTAAGATTAAATGTTTATCAGTGCTGTTGGAAAAAACATAAGTTAAGCTATGAGATCATTATATTTTAGAGCTGGAAGGAACCATGAAGATGATCTAAGTCTGTTGCATTGTAGGTGAGGAAACAAGTTCACAGGTGAAGTGACTGGTCCAAATTTACATAACTAATAGGCACAAAAACTAAGATTGGAGCCTCATCTTTTGATTTCCCCCAAAGGACAAGGATCCTCTTAGAAATGAGGTGATATTACATAGGATGAGATATAAGTTTTCAGACTTAAGTGAAAAATCACACAAGTGAAAAGAAGAAAACTGGGGGAAATTAAGTTACAAATGCAAAGTTGAATGTTACATGTAGCTCAGCATGTTCTAGACATCCAATGGTGACTAATGTCAAAGAGGAAATGGGAAAGGGAAGACTGAAATAGCTCTTCTTTGTCCACTTTTGAGAAATTTTGAACTGGAATCTAAAGTGAACTGAGGCACCATGTACCTCAGGATCTTACAGAAAGCTTCAGGTGTTAGTTAGGATATGATCAAGAATTCTGGGATCACCCACTGTTCTCTCTTTTCCCAGATTTACTCACTCTACCCTGCAACCCTAGCTTATAACTGATTCTTTTCACTACAGTGCTGTAATGAAATATTTTAAATTATAACATCTTGTCTGTTTTTGTTTCTCAAGATAATAACTCCTTTATTCAAGGATCATGAGCAACCGTTTCTTGTTATCAAAAGTACACTTTATCATTTTAGGTCTATATTTTTTGGTGCTCCCATAAACACTTGTTTACTGACTGACCATTGATAGAGATAACAAATATTGTCTAAGAATCTACTGGGAAATTTCCACTGGGAGGATGAATATTTCAAGTTGTAAATATCACAGTCAGTTTTGGCTTTGTGACTTATAGGAGAAACACAATGACCTTAGTAGAGCCCATTATTTCTTGATGCCTGAGAGGCTACATGCAGGTAAATGACATTTATCAGAAGTCCTTTCCATGTGTAGTTGTGTTTTATATTCAATTTTTGAATAATTTGGGTTACCCATTTTCTTGGTGGTTTCAATTTGTCCTGGACTAAGGATTGCAATGTTTCCCTTGTAGCCTATCCAGTCAAAAATGTAGACTTTTTTGACTCAAGAAAACAAAACAACAACAAAAAACTTAGGATGTAGCCAGGTGTTATGATTTTTCCAGCAAATACGATGATCTAAAGTTAAGAATTTTTATAATTTTCCCATATTTCTAGTTGTAAGCGGTTATAATTTAGGATTGGCTTCACCTGTAGTAGTTGTCTAACAAACTAATGCTTTGTACTGTTGAGCATCTCTTGCCATCTTCTCAATATTTTCACCTCTAAATAAACTCAACTGTATATAGTTTCTCTGATTTATTATGTTCTCAAATCGACATGCCTTCCTACCTTTCGTTCCTTCTGCTCACAATAATTTTATCACTTGTTTGCTCAGCTACTCCACTCCAAGGCCAACTTTCTAAGGAAGCTTTCTTGATTCACTTTAGACTAAACTGTACACCCATTCTCTAGTCCTCTTTCCTCTAGTATGTATTTCTTTTAGGTCACTAATCAAAGCATGTGGTTATTTCTAGATTAGCCACTAATTCCTCCATTGAAGTGAGAACTTTTTTTTTTTTTTTTTGTGGTACTGGGGATTGAACTCAGGGGCATTCTACCTCCGAGCTACACCCCCAGCCCTATTTTTTATTCTTTGTTTTGAAACCGAGTCTCACTAAGTTGCAGAGTGCCTCACTAGGTAGCTGAGGCTGGCTGCGAACCCGGATCCTCCGGTCTCAGCCTCCCGAATGCTGGGATTACAAGCGTGCGCCACCACGCCCGGCTGAAGTGAGAACTTTGAAGGACAGGAAATGTTTGTTAATCTGTGTATTCTCAGTGCCTCCCAGAGCATGAAGCTACTCTACAATGTTTGTTAACTGAATGGATTGATGAGTGGATGGATAATTTTCTGCTCTACCATGTAACCTTTCTAATTACAGTAATGGGTTTCCATGGGGAAAAAAAAGCTGGCAACCAGCAGGCAATGTAAAAATACTCTCAAACACTACTTGCTATGTAACATGAGATTCCTCGCTAATTAAAGTAAGTCTTTTACCAAAATGAGACAACACATAAGACAAAGAATTGGTTTGGACCTTTAGGAATCTTCAGCCAAGATTTTCATATTATTGAAATCAATTTCCATAAATTATCTCTGTAAAAACTAGGAATATACAAAAAGTATCTCATTATATCAATTGGTTGGAAATTGCCTTTTTGTTCTGAGGAAAACAAGCAAAAATCCTTATCGTGTACACACACACACACACACACACACACACACACACACACACCTAAAGTAGGCTTCAACAAATGAACCAACACTAAGGTCGGCTGGTAAGGTAAGATTTCTCTGGAAATAGGTGTATCATGCACACAGATGTATAGGCAGCAAAACATTCAGAGCTCACATCAGTTACTCACTTATTACTCTTACTTTGGGAATGTATCAAATGTGACATTTCCTGTAATCAATAGTCAATTTTTGAGTGATGCTGCTATAGGCATCTAAGCCCTTGTTCACTGATGGGAACCACGCCACAAAGCAATTTATTTGGGAGCTTTACTTCTCTTGAAAATTTTTAGCAAAGCATAGGAAGTCTTTTTTTTTTTTTTTTTTTTTTTTTTTTTAGGATTTCAGGTGCCATGCTTTATTTCAGCAATGCTCTGATCATAGCAGCAAGAGTGTGAACTCTGAGAAAGACCTCGGGCAGTCTACTATTCTTTTCATGTGGTGAAGAAAGAGAATGTCAATTGAAAAATTTCTGAGTCATCTGTGAGCACCCACATCAGTTCTGTGGTCACTTTCCCTTCTCAGGATATCCATGATATAATCATTTCAAACATGAGCTTCATGCCTTCTGTCGGGATACAGTGACAGATATACTTTTTTCAATAGAAAATAAAAGGGACTAGAGTCTAGTTTAAAATTTCCCACTGAAGTAATTTGCCTGCCTGAGAATTCTTTTCAGAATTCTCAAAGTTATTGGCTTCTGAGTCTGTGCTAATACACTATAGAGAACAACAACAACTGGTTTTTATGTGGACCTATGCTTAGCTACAAAAATTCCAGATGGCAAAGAGGCATCAAATGCTTACTTCCAAGAAAAAATGCTATTTGCAGAGCTGAACTATATACATTTGAAAAAGAAGTTGTTACTGCTGTCTTGGGAATCTGGAGACGGGATAATAACCTCCAGGGGCTTGCCTTCATATTCTGTGCTGCTCACAGTTCATCTTTCTTTGGTGCTGTTTTCTAAGAATAAGCCTACACCTTTAATTGTTTTGTCACACATGCGGTGCTGAATATTTTGTTTAGTTCTTTCAATTAAATGCTTATATATGAGCCTGGAAGAGAATCACTGAGTGCTGTACCTTGAACCATCTGCTACTTGCAGCCCAGGTTATTATACAGAACAAGTTCTAGATGTTGTGATGCTAAGCTACCTCAGTGCCCTTTCTATTTAGATGGATCAGATTCAAGTATTAGCTGTACAAAAGCCCAGATTGGCTTGTATTTTAAACTGGAGCTGGAGGTGGTGTATAGTTGAAAAATTGCCTGAGGAATTCAAGCTGTTCACATCACATGAGTTATATTCTCAAAGACAATGCCAATCATATTGTTATTGTAGGAAGGATTAGTCACATTTTGTGGGGGGGCACAATACCTGCAGCACATCTGGAAACAGTTTTTTCATTGAAAACAGTTGACCAGAACCCATGTATGAAGGTCAGGAAGTAATATTGATTTAAGAACTCATGTAATGGAATGTAGCAAATGCTAGCTTACTTAATATGCAAAATTCACCAACTTTTACAAGCTAGGGACCCCAAAAACACAGGGACCAAAGATCCATATTGCTATTCTCATTCAACAGCATGACTCAGTCCCAGTGATGTTCCATAAACATTCTGAATGAAGAATCCTGTAAGCACTGCAGAAACCCTTAAGAGTGGCTCAAAATTACCTTGATTTCTATCCTAAATCTCTCTGAAATTATTGAACTCAAACTTGTGGTTTGTAATCCAAGTTGTCAAATACTTTCATTTTCTTCACTTGAAATTAAGAGAGTTACAAATAATGAGGATATCTATTTTGGCATTCTCATAGCTCATCATTGAGACTGAAATGCTATGCAGGTCAAAAAGGATTCCTTGAATCATGTTATTTCAGAAGACAGATATTATAAGACATTTCAGATTTTCCACCATGACCATGACACTCCAATTTCAACAAGGGCCTTTTTCCCTTACTAACAAGACATTAATTCAGAAATAACTTTTTTTCTTACTCAGAGTTAGCAGGTACTTACAAGACAGAAAAGAAGGTATTATGCCCACTGAATCAGTCTTTGCTCTTTGCTCCTCTTTTCCCCGTGAATTGATTTTCAAAAGAAATCATGGAACTGAATTGGTTTGGGTTCTAGACACTAGCCATGGGGTCAGAAGGTCTATGTCACATCTCATCCAGAGTGTCTGTGTTGGCCAGCAATACCTGCAAAAGCATGACTCCCAGGGTGACTTGACACCAAAAGACTTGTCAGAAGCACATCCTTTAGTGGCTTAGATATTGATTTTTGACAATGTCTCTTGAAAATTTAACAGTCACAGGTTGAACTAATCCATATTTTTATGTGGCCTCTGAAGTCGCTTGTGTAACAATAATATGACAAATATAGCCTTATCAATAAAAAAGCATCCCTATCCTTGTTGGATGTTAACTAAAGAATAAAAGCTTGGAGGGAGTTAAGAGCAATAGCCTAATGTTTCCTTAAATAATTATTAATTACTTCGAAGGTCCTGCAACACTTGAGGGCAGATGATAAACACTGCTTGTAGCAAACTGAACTGAGTTACGCAGAATGGTTTCTTTGTTAACTGTTCATTACTTCAACAGAGCTGTCAACCACAAAAGAAGCACATAGTTCAGCGGTTCAGAACACAGGGCTGGCATCAGACAGGCCAACTTGAAATCCTGGCTCCTTCTCTCACTAGCTGTGTGACCTCAGGCAACTTACTAACTCCTTCAGCTTCAGTTTCATCTGCAAAAATGGAATAATAGTAACTCCTGGCTTATGAAGTTATGCAAGGTTTAAATGAGAATACATGAAACAGCAAATGCTTAAGAAGCAATAGAGATGCTGATAAGGGCCAACTCATTAATCATTCTTTCAGCAAACTTTGATTGATGCCACTTATGCAACACATTCTAAAATGTAGGTTTTCCAGGGTAAGCAATGTACCCTCACTCTTTAGTGGGAGGTTATAGCCTACTAGGAGACAAATAAATATAAAGAAGGATAAAACTCTGAGATATATGTGTACAAGCTTATATAAAGCACAGGTAAGAGAGCAACTAACTATTAAACTTAGGTGAGATATGGCAAGCCATGACACTGAAGCTTGATCTTGAAGAATAAGTAAAAGTTTGCCAGGCATAGAAAGGGAAATGGAAGTTTTTAGGTAGTAGAAAGAACACAGAAGGTAAAATGCACACTTGCTTTAACAGTATCAGATAGTTCAGTGTTATCAGGGCTCCCAGAACCTCACAGAGATTAGTAGAAGGCAAGGAAGGATAGTAGGATTGTGGCTAGACTGCCAAGTATTTTATATGCAATTTTAAATATTTTGATTTTCATTATATAAGAGATAAAAAGCCATTAAATTTTTTTAGATAAGGGAATGACATGACCAAAATTATGTTTTAATAAGACTATAATGAATGATATCCCACTTGAAAAAGAGCTGGGGCAGGATCATCAGCTGGACAGAATACTCATTCTGTGTTGGACTATATGTTCTTAAAGGTCAGAAACCATGTACTTCCAATAACACTGAAAAAGTTAATAATAGAAATATTGAGATAAGAGGTTTGGAGAAAAATTAGAGCCTGCTTAAACTGATTGTATTTGGTTGATAATAATTATTCAGGTAGTTATGCTTTAATTTGTGCCATCACAGGCCATCTTGAATCTTTCTCAAAGGAAGGAGGTCATAAAGTATAATAGTTGTTGGAAACCATAGAAAGGCTGAAGAATTTTAAACTTCCTGAAAGCACCTCAGAAAAAATAACACAAAGACTTTTTAAATGTAGGAATAAGAGCTGAGATGCAAATAGCCATGGGTAGTATTTGAAATTCACCAAGAGATAAAGATCTGCGCTTATTGCAGCTTCTCTTTCAATCTCGTGCAAATAGCATACCTTAAAACTACTTTGTAAACAGGCAATATACGCTTAATATATACGTGTACATTTTATTTTGGTGGAAAGTTACATTTTTATAGAACAATTCTGAACAAATTGTAAATCTTGTATTCAACTACATATTTTCCACATTGGGAGAGCTGCGCTGCCTGGTTTATATTCTATGAAGTCCTGCTGTGAACCTGATGAAATCTACCCAGATTGGGGGGTGAGTGCCTGAAGGAATCAGCTAGTCCCTGGGATGCACATTCAACCCTGTTAAGTGGTAGCAAAACTCTCAAAATGCTCTGCCTTTCTGACCACTTGGCAAGGAAATCTTGTCTATATTTGGAATACAAATTTTGAGGGTGTTGCTTTGATTGGATTTTCCCATGTTGCAGTTCCCTCAGTTGGAATGTGAAGTCAAAGAAGAGCTGGCAGGAATCAAGACTTTGTCACCAGTAACAGAGGGATTTCCATAATATACCAGGTGGTGATGTCAAAAATAGCGACACCACAATTTTAGTGTTTAAAGTCCTACCGATATACCGCCTGGAGTATCAACATTTGCTTAGAGTTTAACTGCAGGTGTTTTTGGAACACTATACTTAAATTCTCTAAGTCTACTAATTAGAAAAATACTCTGAGTTTTCAGCTGCATTTTTCATAGGTCAGTAGGAACAATTCTACTACATTAAATCAATAGACTTTCATTATTATAAACTGCTAAGGGTTGGCTCTCTTGAAATTGAAATAGTGAACCCCGTACACATTGATCCATGAAAAAGGCACATATTTAACGGTAATTTGGAAAGAGATCTTTGTGTCATTAAAATAAAGTCAGACTTAGTTTTAACTGAAAGTGTCAGGAGTCTTATTTCAATTCATCTACCTATTAATATATAATCCTAACACTCTTACTGCTCTCTTGGGATTGTATTCCTTGCTTTGCATTCCAGGATTTCCATCATGGATGTGTGAGCTGCAATATGAGCCCACTTCACAGCCTCAGGCCATTCTATTGTCCCATGCATTGAGGCCCTGTGAATAGTGGTCCTGGTGGTAACCTCTTGTCGCTCACTAGAGTAGTTTCCAAATAAATACATGACAGAAGGGGAATTAATTAAGGAACAAATTAACCCCAAAGCAAAGGGAAAAAATTGTGTATCTTAGATAATTGCCTCTGTTGAGAAATTCCTACAATGAAACAATGTTTGCAAGAGCATTTTTTAATTGCTGCTGGCGGTGCCTCCCATCCTGTGATAGTCTTTGAACAGCATCGCCCTTTCTACAGGAGGCAAAGCAAGAGCAAAGGAGGGAGGTTTCAAAGCAATTGGCTTTGTGAGATTGCTTTAGAATGAAAAGTCTGGGAAGGAAATAAAAAACAAAAAAAGGAAATAAATAACTCTGAGATGACTTTTGGTTCAGATTTTTCTGAACCATATCCTGAGTGAGGAGGTGATCTGGACAGCAGTGCAGAAGGCAAGCTACCTGGATTCTAATGTTGATTCCACTACCTGTTAACTGATTGCAACTTGAACTTGGTACTTAACCTTTGTGAGTCTCAATTCCTCTTGAAACTGTTCCTCTTAAACTGGAGATGTTACAAGAAACAAAACAAAACAAAAAACAGATAGTAAAATCTGCTAAAATGTTTAATGTTTATTATATAAGGGAATGTTTTTATTGCTTTTTGTATATTTTATTTAATTCCCACAATAACCCAATAAAAGAAATATTATTAATAGCTCCGTCTTAGACAGGAGGAAGGAGGCCATGAGGGATTAAGTAAGTCTCAGTTGGTCTGCACACAGAATTTTAATCACTGTACTGAGATTTTTCAAGAAAGGCACACTAAAATTTTATAGTTGTAACTTATGCCTACCATATTCATTATATTTGTAATATTGAATTCAATAAATGCAACTATCATTTGTACTTTGCTAGTGATACACTAGTGATAGATTAGCAAATGGATTTCCAGTGCCTCATTCTGCTTTTCTCGAGGACAGAATGATGTTCCCTTCTCCTTTGCATAAGCTACAAGCACTGTGTTTGGCATCCAGTGGGCACTCTGCACATTCTTTTGATGCAGAGACCTCAAAGTGACAGATCATAGTAAGGATGGGGCTCTAGCCTTACCTGGAATGGCCCTCAGTATCTAGCTGTTTTGAGTAATGGACAGTCTTCTCTGGAATCGTTGGTCTAAGGACCAGTGGAGTGGATTCCTTAGAACTGCTCTCAAATCAAGGCATCTTATGGCATATGAGTAGAGGCTGAAGGTAGGAGGATGAAGGGAGTTTTTCCCACATGCTCATCTTATAATATCACTTGTCTTTTGTGTCAAACCCAGTTTTTCATTATATGAAAATGTGTATTTCTTATTTATGGACATCCAGACTGATATGGAATAGATGGTTCGATTGTGACCCCAATCAATGATTCAATTAGGGATTTTCAGCCTTTTGGAATGTAGCAGGTTATCATATATCAATTTTTTTCAGTTTGTTAAAAATACTTACTTCCCGCCTGATAGAGGCATTGTTCTAGGTGGCAGCGATACAAAGTCAAATAGATGTGGTTCCTAAATTTTAGTAACTTATAATTTGGTGGAAAAATAGATATGAAAATGAACAATTATATATAATAAGTCAGTACTGGGATAGGATTTGGCAAGGCGTATAGACAGCTAAAGGACATTATATTCTAGGCATAAGAAACACTGTTTTCTCTCTTTTGTGAAAGTCTGTGCAGGTACCATTCTATAGTATAGACTATGAGAAAGCAACTAACCAGGGAGACTTCAGGATTAGGTATTCTGTTTACACAATACTAAAAATCTTTTTCCTATTCAACTCTATTCCTTTTTGTCTCACTCAGTCATTCTTCCTGATCCCCTAGTATTTATGTTGTCAACTGATGCTCATGTCCTACCCTTACACCTGTTTTATTGACATTTTCTAATTTGCCTATATATGCCTCAATAAGATGCATGTAAGATGTTTTACTATTTTTAAGTTTTCTTTTACATTCTCTCTATTCCATGTCATTGAGACTCTACACAGAAGTTTCTGCTGCAATATATATATATATATATATATATATATATATATATGCATATTTTCTGATGAAAAATGATTTTATATGTGTACCCCAGTTGAATATATAGGCAATTGAGATGCTTAGTTTATCAAATTCACAGAACATTGCTACACTCAAGTGAAATAACACTTGGCTGGACTTCTGCTTCAAAGTGGTCCTGATTGGAAAGCACCTGCTGTTTATTCTGTATCATGTGTAGATGCTCCCTTTGCAATCACGTAGGCCCTACTGAATATTTTGATTGAGCAACATACAATTATAGAATTAAGCACTGTCTTTAAATGCCATACTAATAGGGTGCTTCAATATCATTCACACAAAGCCAACTATTGCTTGAATTATTCCAGTGACAGAGTACTCACTCCCTTCCGTTTACTCACTTTCAGGCAATTTCATTCCAAGAACTCTTCCTTATATTGGCCCTAAATATGCCTGGCTCTAGGCCAGTGATGATCAGTGAGGAAGGGAGCTACTTTTGTAATTTGGCAATGTATGGGAACATATTGGGATGTCACAACTTGGGCTAATATCTTAGGGCAAGACCAGGGACACTACTAAACATTCTATGATCTATAGGACAGCAAACATATCACAGAGTTTTCCAGCCAAAGTGTCAATACTGCCAAGATTGAGAAACTGCTGTAGATACAATCTATCCATCCAGAGAGAAAGTATAACTGTTTCCATTAGCAGTCAATCATGTACCTGAAGAGACAGCTAAAAATACGAGGCTTTTGTATCCCCAAATCCTTGGACCATGTTTTTTCTTTTCTTTTTTTTTTTTTCAGTGCTCCTCTAAGAATAGCAAAGTGAGTTTAAATGAAGAATGGATCACTGGAGTATGACGGTGCTTAATACCAATTACCCAGTGGTGGTCCACTTTAGCACTGTGGAATTGGGTGGAAGAGTTGCAATAAATGGTGTCCTATGTGCTTTTCCACTTACCCCACATAGCTAAATATATATATAAAATTTACTGCAAAGGAATTAGTTTAAGGAGTGATGCTTCTCAGGGATATGATGTGAGCAATGTATGGCATGTCCAAATCCATATCATCATAAACCATGTCTTAAAACTGTCTCTCTGAGAGTTCCAAGTATATGGGCAGTGCTTGAAATTCTGAAAAAGGGTCTGACTATACCAGGGATGAGAAAGAGATATTATGATTCTTTCAAAGCAAATGCCTACCCTTTCTCTGGGCTCAGCTTTTAGATGCCATCCAAACCAAACCCCAATTTGTTGTTTAGGTCACTATAACACTTGGGGACAAAGCAATGATGGGTCACTTATAACTGCCATGTTCCAGCTAAAGTTTGCTCCATTTAGGCATAAAAGACTGAGAAAATGGTATGTCCTCTGAAAAGAGTCAGGAGCATTTATTGGAACATTTCAAGGAAACTTTTTTGACTGGACTACTTAGGAGTTAACTACAGCCTATTGAAAAGCACAAGCATAAACATTGCTTCTAAATAAGTACAATAAAGATAATTGCCTAGCTGAAGGCAGACGACCTGATTCTCTTTTCAAAGAAATACTATTTTCCCTGGAGTGAGGGGTTTGAGGCTTATAGAGAAATCAGGATACAGTCTTCGAAAAAGAATCATATTCACCATAGGCTTATAGAAAAGATCAGGATATGGTCTTTGAAAAAAACTTATTCACCAGAGGGGGGTGAATAGACCTCCCAAGTATATTTGCTAATATTAGGAGGATTTTGATGCTTGCTTTCATTGATTACTGAATTAGGGAATCAATAGTATTGTTGTATAAAGGGACAACCACAGAGTGTTTTTCTATCCTTAATTAGAGCATTGGGAAAACAATTATCCAGGTCTTCATCATTGGTGATACAGCTTAATCAAGTAAGTCATTAAGAATTTCCCCTTCCATGCAGTTTCATTCAAACACAGTCTATTATATGAACTAACACAGTAGGGGATGTATCTTCTGCTGGCTTCTGGAAGAATTTCTCTCATTTAGTAGGAAGATGGGGAAGCTGGCAAGAAAGCAACCTCCTGAAGCAGTTTTGCCAATAAAGCAACCCGGGCCCTATCAGGGAGATTACAACTTCTGACCCACTGACCTGGCCACAGAACGGGAGGTGCACAAATGTTATCACTCTCTAACATTCTCTCTCATCAGGCAGTTTTGTTACGGAAAACTCTGGACTCTGGTTTGTGACTGGATGTTTTGATTAGGTGATGAGAATTTTTAAAGTTATCAGATTAATTGGTAGTCATTTGTTTCTTCTATCTTCCTTTCTCCCTATTCGGTTCAAGCAGAGACACTTTCCAGAATGTACTTGGGAAGTTGAAAGTAGTTAAAAGAGCATGGTGGTACTACTAGCTATATGCTGCCACCACAGTCAGCAAACAAAAGAGTGTGTGACCAGAATCATTCACAGGAGCAGGAGTAGATGAGTCAGAGAAATGCCCATAAAAATTCTCCCTCCTCCAGTGTTTCCCTCAGTGATGTACAGGAGTGCCTTAAACACACCATTAGGAGTATATTACTTTGGATTGCCATTGATTATATCTATTAGAATTCTTATCATAGGACAGGCATGTTTCAGAAGGATAACAGACTTTCATTCTTAGCTATATAAGGCCTCCTATGACCTCTTTTCATTGATGATGCTTTGCTGAAAGGAAGGTCCTGTGTGAAAAGCTTCCTTGGTGGAGTGCCTAGAGGTCACTGTGAGGCCAGTTGCTCCAACTCCCAGCTTTACCTTGCCCTGGACCAGTGCTGGCCTCCTCAGAGCCTGAGCAGTCAGGAAACCTGGGAACCATAGAGGAGGGAGTGGAGACCCCTGCTCTGTCCCTTTCTCTCTCGCTCACCCCTCACTCATGCTAATGTCCTTGTCCCCTTGCATGTGAACATCTGCCACAAATTTCTCCTCAGCCTCCTCTGATCCATGTCTCATTCATGCTGTGGCCCTGTTAACCTTTCTCCAGGGCACCTTTCATTCTACCAGCCATCCTGGAAACCTTTCTAGAGGGCATTTCTTACCTTGTGAGCCACATGAATAAATCCTGAATTAGAGTCACTGTTATTTCATAGTGGTACTATACCCACAGCCAGACTTTAAGTACCTTGAAGTCAAGAATGTTTTCTATATGATGTTAGTGTTCTCTCTAGCTCTATCACAGAGCAGAACACACAGTAGGCTATATTTTAAGGTAATGGGGATTGAACCCAGGAGCATTCTACTTCCCAGCTATACCCGTAGCCCTTTTAATTTTGTAGCAGGGTCTCTCTCTAAGTTTCTGAGGGTCTTGCTAAGTTGCTGTGGCTGGTCTCTAACCTGTGATCCTCCTCTCAGCCTCGAGTGCTGGGATTACAGATGGATATGTGCCATCATGCTCAGCCACAGTAGGATCTTTATACAGATTGACCAACTGGTTAAATACATGGGGGGACCAGCAATGACTTCATTAGACTGCTTGGTCACTGCAACAACCGCAGAGTTGGTTTTATTTATTTTATTTTATTTATTGTATTGGGGATTGAGCTACACCTTCAGCCCTTTTTAAAATTTTCAGTTTTTGAAATAGGGTCCTGCTAAGTTGCTGAGGCTGGTCTCAAACCTACCAAACTCCTGTCTCAGCCTCCCAAGTAGTGGAATTATCAGCATGCACCACCACACCTGGCAGAAAGTTGGTTTTAAATATAGCGCTTTTGCTGACTTTCCCTATAATTTTAGGGATGTAAGAGTAACCAGTTATTAAATCTGTTAATTCTTTGGTGATAAACTTTTCCCAGATTTTCTCAATTTATTCTATACTCCCAGACATACTTTTTATTTTTTATTGGAAACAGGGTCTTGCTAAGTTGCCAAGGGCCTCACGAAGTTGCCTGAGGTTGTCTTCAAACCTATGATCCTCTTGTCTCAGCCTCTCAAGTACTGGGATTATAGGTATGTGTCACTGTGCCCGACTTCTCTACAACTTTTTGAAGAAGTTTTTTTTTTTTTTTCCTCATTTTATAGCTAACCAGTAAATGCTGTAGTTGGAATTTACACCCAGGCCTTTCTAATACCAAAATCTGTACCCTTTCTTATAGCATGTTTGCTTGGGTTTATTTATAGTATGCAGGCAAAAACCATATCAGCACTTGTAACTTTATGGTGTGTGGACCAAATAAATGAAATAATAAGTCAGGTCTTTTGATGAGTAAGGAGTGGTTTCTTCACTTGAGGAAAAGTAAGGATTTTAAAAGCCCACTTTTTTTTTTTTTTTAATAAAAGCATGTTTGACCTCTTTTGGGGAGTATACAATAACAAAAGATTAAAAATGGACTTAAAATAATCTATTTGCAAGACATAGACATAGCTTGTCAAATACTTTGAATAAATCATTAGGACACATATACTTTAAAGTGGTACCATTTACTGCACTGGGCAAAACTAATGTCAGAAAAAACATATATGCAATCTCTTAAGAGTGACAATACTGGATACAATATAATTTTTTTTTTTCGGGACTAGGGATTGAACTCAGGGGCATTCTACCTCCGAGCTACACCCCCAGCCCTATTTTTTATTTATTTATTTATTTATTTATTTATTTATTTATTTATTTATTTATTTATTTTTTTGCGGTACTGGGGATTGAACTCAGGGGCATTCTACCTCCGAGCTATATCCTCAGCCCTATTTTTTTTTTATTCTTTATTTTGAAACCAGGTCTCACTAAGTTGCAGTGTGCCTCACTAGGTAGCTGAGGCTGGCCGCGAACCTGGATCCTCCGGTCTCAGCCTCCCGAATGCTGGGATTACAAGCATGCGCCACCACGCCCGGCTATTTATTTATTTTTGAAACAGGGTCTCACTAAGTTGTGGAGTGCCTCACTAGGTAGCTGAGGCTGGCCGTGAACCTGGATCCTCCGGTCTCAGCCTTCCAAATGCTGGGATTGCAAGTGTGCTCCACCACGCCCGGCACAATATAAATTTTTATGAAATGACTGACACTCAATTGGTAAAATTATTATTGAAGTATGGTGAGTATATATCTTAAATTCTCTCTTCTCAGATAGCAATTCTACCTCTTTTGATTCATGTATAGAAGTAGTGGTGAAATTTACGTGATGTGCTTTGAGATGTGCAATATTTTCTATCCATCTAATGAAGTCAAAGGGTGTTTATGAAAAACCAATTATCCTAATTACTCAGAATGTGACTGTGTGCTCTGAAGAAGGAAAGAAATTTGAAATAGCTCATTTAGAACAGCACAGAATTATACATGGAATTTTAAGTGCCACAAATCTGGGATTTAGAAATAAGGTTATTCCAATGCAAATACAGCCACTGTAAGTGGATTTGTGACATATAAAGACAGAATGAGTGTCTTATGGCTTCCTTTGTGCTTGGGCTTTGACTGTAGTAATTTTGTAGGAGGCAAAGTATATGGCTCTTAGAATCTTGGACTTTTAATACTGTGACAGTAGTTGTTCTCCCCAGAAAAAAATATTGAACTTTAAATAACATATAGAATTCACAAGAGGGGTAGTTGAAAGTGCACAAAAGTACAAGATATCTATCTGAGTTCTATGTTTTGTGTTACCCACCAATGGGATTTTCTTTTTTACATATACTTTTATTGGTGCAGTATAGTCTCATATCCTAATGTACTTCACCATGATAGTGATAGTGATATACATGCACACAGCACTTGGTGGACTTTCCCCTGGGTCCCTTCCCATTCCTCCACTCTTCCCTATACAGGGTGTTGAGATTGACATTGGCATTCTCATATGTGCATAATGGCATTCTCATAATGTGTGTCGGTGAAAGTGATTCCTTCATTGATCCTTCCACTCCCCCCACCTCTCCTCTAGACCACCTCCCTGGCTCCACTGAAGTTTCTCCTCCATTATCTGAAGTCCCTTTGGTATCCCAAAGATTTCTCTCTAGCTTTTGCATATAAGAGAAAACACGACTTTTCACTTTCTGTGACTGGCTAATTTCACTTAACATAATGTAGTCCAGGCCCATTTATTTTCCTGCAAATGACATAATTTTGCTCTTCTTTATTGCTGAGTAGAATTCCATTGTGTGTGTATCCTGTAATTTTATAATCCATTCATCAGTTTACGAACACCTAGGTTGGTTCCATAATTTGGCTATTGTGAATTGTGCTGCTATAAACATGGATATACATGTATCACTATAATTTTCTGATTTTAGTACCTTTGGAAAGATACCCAGAAGTAGTATAGGTGGATCATATGGTAGATCCATTCAAAATTTCCTGAGGAATCTCCACAATGATCTCCATAGGGGAGTTTTCTAGAAATCAATCTTTCTGGGAATTGGGAAAATGGGAGGGTTGAGCTAGATTCCTCAGCTCTTTTCTATCTCTAAGACTCTGTGGCTCTATGAGGGAGCATTGCATAAATTTGAATTGTTTCTTCTTACCTTATCAAAATTATGAGAGTCAACAGTTTTTTTTTTTAATCTACTCTAAGTTGTGTGCCATTATGGTTAGATATAGAATGGCCTTTTGAAGAGCTCATAAGTATTTGGAATTGATATAATGGAGTCTTGAAGGTTGTAATTCTATCAATAGATAAATCAATTGCAACGGATTTACCTGGGTGGTAGTTACCTACTAGGCTGGTAGGGTATGGCTGGAGGTAGGTCTCTGGGGGTACAGCCATGGGGATTATATTTCTCTCTCTCTCTCTCTCTCTCTCTCTCTCTCTCTCTCTCTCTCCCTCTCCCTCTCTCTCTCTCTTCCAGCCTCCATAATGGGAGGAGCACAACCCATGTGCTCTCCCTCTCTCTCTCTGCTTCCCACCACCATTCCCTAAGATCTGTGGTCCCTGGAATCACATGGACTGAACTGGAAACTGTAAGAAAATAAATCTTCTTTCCTCTAAATTATGTGGTCAGGTCTTTAGATTATGGCTCTGAGAATGCTGACCAGAACATGTGCTAAAGGTATTTTTCTTTTTTGGGGAGTAATCATCTGGCTTCTCTGTGTACATTTTAAGGTTTATAGCCTGAGAAAACCTTTATATTTTGTCTCTGAAGAAAATGATGCATTAGTAAAAATTAATATGAGTTTAGAAATACTGTACCTTGTTGTAATTGCTTGCATCAATGGCTTCAAATCAGGACTTCATCTTATATAGACACTCTTTGTTAAATAACTTGGCAGCACTTGTACCATGGACAGAGTATTCTTTCTTGCTCTTTGTCAGTTACTTTGGCTAATGGGGTGTTAGCAGATAAATCACAAGCAGAAACTAGAAAGCAGCTTGTGCAGTTGAGTCTGCATTCTCCCACACCTCTGTCATTACTCTGAGAACATACCTCGGCTAGCCTGTTGATTCTAGAAGGAGGATAAGTGGGGACCTGGGCAGAACCAACCACAGCCAAGCCCAGCCTCCAATCCTTCACTCTAGCTGATCTTCAGACTTGAAACTAACAAATAATTGTCTCGAACCACTGAATTTTCCAGGCATGGTGGCTCATACCTGTAATCTCAGTACTTGGGAAGCTGATCATAGGCTTGAGGCTAGCCTCAGCAAGTTAGTGAGGCTCTCAGCAACCTAATAGGGCCCTGTTTCAAAACGAGCAAATAAACAAACAAAAATAATTAAATAAAAAGGGTTAGGGATGTAGCTTGGAGGTAGAATACCCTTGGGTTCAATCTCCAGTACCACAAATAATAATAATAATAATAATAATAATAATAATAATAATCATCATCATTATTATTGTTATTGTGATGCATTGAATTCTGGGGCAGTTTGTCATGTTTGTCATTAGCCGTTACCTAATATCCTTTTAAACAATTTTCCTTGGCAGATAAATGCTCAGTTTGAAAGACTGTATCATAGAAATGAATAATTGTATTGTTGATATAACATCCATTGATGAAGTTATTGTGACAGACTCTTTTCTTTCCCCCAAGACATAAATACAAAGGACATACCATTGAGCGTTTGCCCATCTTACCTGTATGGAAACACTGCTGTAAGAGCCACCAATGACCCCTGCAATGAGCAGAGGAATATTCTCTTGAATGGCGTAGGATCCATCGGGACACATATACTCAGCTTCATCCACTTTAGTCAAAGACGCCCTGACAAACTCCAGCGATTGCTCTAAAGCATAGGTATCCCTTGAGCATGTATCCAAAATGTGGACACCCAGCTTTACTCCTGGTAGCAGGTAATTGTCTTTGTTGATTTCATCAATGGCAAACAACATGGCTTCCAGGCGCTGGATCCCTCGGTCTTCATTGATTCGCCCACAATCTTCAGTTCCCGTGCCTTTTTCATTAATAGGAAAAAGGCCTCCTAAAACAAGGTCACCTTCTATTTTAATCTCTCTCCTCAGAAAGTTATGATCCCCTAGAGTGAGTAAAAATCCCTTTGAAAACAAAGCTAAGGTAAGTACTTGCAGTCTTGTCAACATCTTCCTGAATCCCATTTCCACGCCTTGGGGAGATATCAACGGATGCAGCCAACTTGCCCACTAGTCTTCCTCTCTCATTTCCAAACTGGATCTTTGGCCTGTCCTTCAAATAAGGGAGGATGAGACTAATAGTGCCTGTCACCAAATTCCTAAAGAGATAAAAAATTATATGAACAAAAAATGGTAAGGAAAACAACAGTGATTACATTGATGGCCCCCAATCAGAACTTTGACAGAATAATGAGTCAAATCACTATTTCCTAAGCACACACTGTATTAATCAGGCTTTACCAGGCACTTTCCCACAAGTATGCACACTCAGTCCTTGTCATGCACTGTGGTGTAACTTTCCTGGTCCCATCTCACAAAAGGACAGCAAAGACTTAAGAGGTGAGGTGGCTTGACTCAATGTACCAGAATGGAAGTGGATTCAGACACCAGTTGTTCAAATGCCGAGGCCAGTACTCTCTACTGAGTTGCTGACTTTATTTTTGGTATGCCAGCAACCTGGATATGGGTGTGGATCCCCTTTCATTCAGCTATATTTTAAACTCACCCTTTTTATGGACTCTTCACCTTCCCACTTGGAAATAAAACAAAGCTAAACAAAACTCAATTCTGTCACCAATTCAGAATTTTTACTACTATATTCCCATTCTTTTTTCATAAACGAGCTTGCCAGAACAATCTTTGGGGTGTTGCTCCACTTCCTCTCATTCTAGATGCATTCGGCAGCCCACTGAAATTAAGAATCTGCCCCCACTGCTGTAACGAAACAGCTTTGGGAAAAGTTAATGCTGATCTACTAGTTTCTCAATCCAATAAACCTACTCTAGTAATAATTTTACTTGGCCTTTATTGAAATCTTGATTGTTATCTACCTGTTAGAACTTCCCAGGTTTCTATTCTCATGCTTCATTTCTGGCTACATCTCAAACTCCATTGTGGTACAGCTTCCCTCTCCCTTCGTCCCAACCCTCACTTCTGGGCTAATTCATCTATTTTATTACTTTCAACTACCACTTAAATGAGCTCCAAACTCCTAGGTCAACTGCTTGCTAAACAGCTTTACCCACACATCCCTCAAACACCTCAAGGTCTGCATGTCATAAACTCTCCCTTATCTCTGCAAATGAATCTTCGTTGTCTCTCAAGCCAGAAATCTGCATTTTACAGTCCTCCCCTCTTTACCCCCTTTGGCCCAATATGCCACTAAGCTCCTAAGGACCTCCCTGCTTAACCTCTGTCAAAGCCACTACCTCTTCCTATCACTCCCTTATCTCCACAGCACCTGGCTCTTGTAATCTCTGGGATCATGGTAGTAGGCTCTATAGAGCTGATCCCAGTTCCCAGAGTACCTTTTTTCTGTGAATTAAGAAAATATATCCCTTTCTTATGTAAAACAACAACATATTATTGTAGAACTATGAATGATGGGGACGTGTGACGTGTGGTTGCTGGTGGCTGTCTCCTATAGCCAGTGTTAGATGGTTCCTGATGTGGCCCTTACATTTCAAGGAGTACAATACATGTTAGTGCTGGAGTTTGTACAGTAGATGAGAGCTTGGAACAGTGCCATAAGTCAACCTTCTTTTTATGCCATAGACTGGAACATGTGTCTCCACTGGGAATTAGTCAAAACCTTGCTGTAAGGGTCATGTTTGTTGACAGCAGGCTGGGGGGTGGGGGGCTTCTTGAGGTAGGATAGAAGAAATAGAAAGCAGGTAAAAAGAAGACATAAAGAACAGATAGTGAAATATAATTTTGATTTGAATTCTGCATCCCTTTCCATGTCTGTTACTCTCTAATCCAGTCTCTACCAGGCCTGCCACACCCAAATGTCTGGGAAATTTGTAAAACTACCTGGTACACTGATAATTATACCACCAATAAATAAATTAAGCAAAAAGAGATAGAACATTTTAAGGAACCTATAATTAAGGCACTTTCCAGCATTATCTAGCAATCAGATAATGGAGACCATGTCAGCCTAAGGATCCTGAAAATGACCAGATCACCTCAAACCATGCTGAGATCACCATACTGATGTCATCCTTACATTTCTTCCCATAACCACCTCTTACCAAGTTTCTTTTAAAAGAGGAACTGAAAACTCCGCAAATGTGTCTCTTACTCTCAAGATGGTCCACATTCTCCTTTGAATGTGTATTTCTTTCTTTCTTATAAAAAAATCTCTGAGTCTCTACTGACACGTGCTGAAATTCACTTCCTTTATGTATGTCAAGGACCCTGTTGGTCTTGAGTTGAGTTCCCCCTTCTCTCTGGAAATTTCCAGTGACCTTCTTTGGGAGATATCTCTTCTCCTATGACCTTCTAAGGGAGCTTCTTAAAATCCTGGTGTGGCACAGACCAGTTGCACACACACATGAACCCATGGACTCACTGTTGTGTTCTCCAAAACCTGGCTCCCTAGCACTAGAGCAAACACTTGACCAGCACACTCTCACTCTGCTCACCTGCCTCGTTCGCCCAGTGAAATGAGCTTATTATTTTCAGAGTCTACGCGACAGTATGGGACTCCTGGAGCGTTCTTCTGAGAGGGAGTAGCTACAGGTCACCGTGAGTGTGGTTGAGTTGACCTGTCTTCTCTCCTACTGCTATATGCTATTGTGTGTCAGTGGGGCTTTTTAAAGGAAGGGCCTCTCCTACCTCCTTCCAGACTCAATTGGGATGCCTGAAAGCCACACTCACCACCTGTGTGCTCTCAGATAAATTAGCAAATGTTAACAATCTGAACGGTGTCTCCTTATAGGGGACACTCAAATGCATAGGCTTAATTACCACCTAGAGTGGCCTATCTCTTGTCAGTCTTTACTACTGGCTTAAGAATTGACTTCACACACACACACACACACACACACACACACACATACACACACGTGCACGCACACACACTGTTATTAGTGCATTGTAATTATATACATCATAATGAAGTTCAAAGTGATAACAAATATACACAGCACTTGGTATATTTCCCTCCGAATTGCACCCTACTCTGTCTTCTCCCCATACATAAGAATTGATTTCCTAAAATCAATGACCTCCATGACCTTGCTCCTGTGTCTCTTGTGTTACTGCTCACTGCCCATCAGCTTTTGGCTCACATCTGCCTTCAACCCTTAAGCTCCAGACACACTGAGCTGTAGCTGTTCAGGTGCCCATGACCTCTTGCTCCTGCCCATGTTGCTGCCTTTGCCAGAATGCCCTTCCACACTCATTTTTGGCAAACACCTACTTATTTCAGACTCAACTGTCATTACCCAGAAAGTTTGAGTATTCTTTCCTATCTCCCTTCCCCAAATTGTTTACTTCCTGTTTTATATTCCTGCTATAGCTTGTTCAAGAAATATCTTCTATTGCTATTACAATTCATATTTATTTCTTTATGTGTTCCTTGGGAATAAATGAAATGGAACAGCTTTTAGGATTTTTAAGGTACCAAGACAAAAAAATAAAAATAAAAACCTGAATGAGAAAGTGGAGCTATGAACTAGTCCACTGTTTACTTCAACATTTTTGACATTCCTCCCTTGTCGTGTTAGCCATGCCCTTTAAAACGCAGCTTTCCACTTGCTTTCTGTTCCTTTCAGGTGGAGCTGATGTTGGGCTGTTTTCTTGAGACACAGTCAGCTGGGTTATTCTGTTTATTTGTTTAGGTGTGAGTCTCTGTGATGACGGCAGCAGGCAGTGGAATGTTTAATGTTAAACCAGAGCCTCTCTGGGAGATCTGTCACAGGGCACCAGAAAGTCTAATAATAATATATTTTTTTAAGTTGATAGTGTGGTAGCATTTTTTTTTTTTTTGTTTCATATCAGTTTCAGGTCTCTCTTTGATCTTCGCATGCAATTCCCTTTGAAGTAAAACTGCCATGGATAGAAGGCAAAAGATACTGATCATTATTGCTAATGGTAAAGATGCAGAAATTGCTCTGTAAAATCATTGTTTTATTTGCTTAATGAGTGAACAGCTAACTCAAAGAGAGTCATCAACTCAGGCTTACCCTGTATCTTTATAAAAATATGGGCATATCTTTAATGTGAAGAGTTGGGCTATTCTATAACCTGATAGTCTATAGAAAGCTTAATTCTCTGCTGGGAAAGTCTCTGTGCCAAAGAAGCCTTCAAATGAAACATCACTTACAGTAAAGTAATAATATATGTTGATCCACTATTTTACAGGGGGGGCTGTGTTTTATTCATCTTTGTGTACCTAGGACCTGGCATAGTGGCTGTAATTCAGAAGATATTCAACAAATGTTTCTTGAAGGTAGACATCTATGATAATTACATTTGCAAATAACTCTTTGCCATTTTATTTGTGGCATGGGAAATGGGAATTAAAGAAGGGAAATGGGTTGGTTTTTATCTCATTACCTGCTTAATGGCCCCAAATGATTTTCCCCTATTGTGCTCTATTATGGTAAGATTGCCAACAGGGAGAAATTTAGGAAGTAACTTTGAAGCGGTTGAGTATCCTTAATCAGAAAATCTGAAATATGAAATGCTGCAGAATTTGAAACTTTTTAAGTTTCATAAGATAGCACTTATCAAATGTACATACCTGACCACATGTAATCGGTCACAGTCAAAACACAGGAACACTAAAAATACTGTATAAACTTAACTTCAGATTATGATGTGTCTAAGGTGTATATGAAACATAAAAGAAATTACACGTTCAGACTTGGATCACATCCCAAAGATGGTTCCTTATGAATTTGCATCTGTTCTAAAGTCAAAAATATCTGAACTCTGAAACAATTCTGGTCCCAATAATTTCTGATAAAGGATACTCAACCTGTATATCTGCAAGAGAAAATGCTTCCTTTTTACTTGGAAATTGCAACTGAGGTGGGTTCCTGTGAAGCTTGGAGAGATGTGGCCCTGAAGTGACCTACATTTACTTCTAAGTTTTTGGTGAGGAGAATACTAAATTAGAAATATGAGCCGGGCGTGGTGGCGCACGCTTCTAATCCCAGCATTCAGGAGGCTGAGACCGGAGGATCCGGGTTCGAGGCCAGCCTCAGCTACCTAGTGAGGCACTCCACAACTTAGTGAGACCCGGTTTCAAAATAAAGAATAAAAAATAGGACTGGGGGTATAGCTCAGAGGTAGAATGCCCCTGAGTTCAATCCCTAGTACCCCCCCCCAAAAAAAAGAATATGAATATTATCACATTTTAAAGCTTCAGAGATGAATTCATTCACCAAATATTTATTGAACATCTACTATGTGTGTACTAGGCCATGAGCTAGATGCCTAGGACATATACTTTAATTGTAAACAAATGAGCATTATCCCCGCTGTTAAATAACAATCTAAATGCTTAAACATTTTTATATAGGGAGTGAAGAAAAGCACTTGTCTTTGTTTCTACCAACTATATCCATCAGTTGTGAAATTCTTGAAAGTAAGTATACCATGGATTTCCTTTAATATAAAAATTGTTATTAAGTCTTTGACTCAAAAAGCAATCTATTTCCACTACATATATTTTTGTATAAATTTAAAATTACATATGCGGACCATAAAAATAAGTTGACTGATAACAACGTCATGTAACATATTTTCTTTCTTTAAGCTTTCTGACAGGGGCATCTTTAAGTAATATTTAATGTAGTCTTTCAGAATTATAAGTCAAAAATCAACTAGAGTAATGTTTGAGTACCCTGCCTTAGTATTTTCTTATTTACCTTTTCCTTAAAGCAGAATTTATAATGATTAAGACTGTAGGGCCATGCATAATTTAGAAACACTTAGCATTATTTAAAATGAAGCCCCAAGAAACTGAAAGAAGAGGAAATTAAAATTTAACATTGAAAAATAGACAAACATGCTTAATTCAATGCAACTGTTTATCTCTGTGTAACAGCTTATCGGATTGTGGGAAAGGGCATCAACCTCTTCTTTTCAGGTTCCCTGTGTTATAAATCAGGCAGCAGCACACTCCCTGGATAAACAGGCTCCCTACTGCAGCCACATTCATATGCAGCTGGAAAATTGCAGCTCTATAGTCAAAGTTCCCGTTCAGCCATGATGAGTGATGTGTCAGCTATAAACAAGCATGTGTAGCTCTCTCAGTAGACAACCTGCTCACCAATGTTTTATTAATCAGTGCATTAATAGAAGCTCAAAGGTTTGCTGTGAATATAACCCTAGGAAGATGTGAGCAGGAAACATTTTTGTGCTCTGCATATGCTAATCTATATTTCCTTCCTCTCTTGACTTTGCTCAGGGACTTGGTGTCGGAAATGAAATCCACTTTGACTCAATGAATAAAGTAGTTTATCCAGGGAAAGGAAAAGGTTGAGCTGGGATACATAATGCCACAAACCATGCTCATTTTTTTTTTGCCAGAAACAAACTTTTAAGCTGCTGATGAATTTCTAAGAGTACTCAAAACCTGTCCATCCAACCAATCTGGAATAATGTTAAGGTTATTTCTACCATATATAATTGAGTTATGACTTTATATAAGTTTTCAATTGGCAGAATTATAGGCAACACAGGGCATGGTCCTTGTTCTTAGACTGAGATTTCCAACAGAGTAAACAGGGTCTTTGGCTATACTGGTGTGTGTGTGTGTGTGTGTGTGTGTGTGTGTGTGTGTGTGTGTGTGTGTGTATGTGTGTGTGTGTATTACTGGGGATTAAACCCAGGGGCATTCTATCTCCTACCTACACCCTCAGCCCTTTTTAGTTTTTCTTTTGAAACAGGTTCTCACTAGGTTGCTGGGAGTTTCGGTAAATTATTGAGGCTAGTCTCGAACTTGCGATCCTCCTATCTCAGCCTCCCAAGTACTGGGATTACAGACAAGCATATGCCACCACGCCTGGCTTATAATGGCACTTTTAGTGGAAGAATATATGTTATGTGATTGTAATTACTCTACTCTTATTAACGGGGGAAGGATTTTATTTTTTTCGCCAGAAGCCTTTAAGAAACTATTATGACTAGCTGACTGTTTAAAACCCAATCACTTTTAGCATGTCTAAAATAACTTTTCTCTGTAGCCTTCCACATTATTCCAGATATAAGTGGTCCTTCCATATGGAGTATTTCCATATACTTTGTGTTGTGTTTACATGAGGATTGTATTTTGTTTTATGTTTTCTTTGCATAGTTTTTTTTATTGAACATTTCTTTGTTTCAGATGGATTGTAAACAGTCTAATATACACCAAGGACAAGGCATCAGACATTGTTATATTTTTCAGTGTCTCATACACAGTTGTCAAATGTTGGTTTAATGATAAATTTCATGTAGCATCTAAGTTTCTGAGAGGCTTGTTGGAAGATTGAAAAAATAATATAGAAAGTCCATTCAGAGAATGAAGCAGGTAAAAGAAGGTCATTTCCAAAATGATGTTACAGCAGGTCAAGATTCAACCTTGACATGGAGAAATGTGTCCCAAATGACTCTGATCTGACTTCCAGTGTTAAACTACTGATACATTTTTAGGAAGAAATGTGAAAAGTAGAACTGGAAAAATTGAGAGCATTGGGGAAACTAGAAATGAAATACATATTGTTGATCTGACAGAGATGAGGAATAGAAAGCAATGCCTCCCATGACAGGTGAGATCCCTTGAAAGCAAGAAGGACAGGACAGAATGGGGGTTGGGGCAGGCCTATGGACTAAGATTTGAAGTTCAGGAGAAGAACTATGCTTTGCCTCAAACTTCTTGAGTTTAAAACTATTTGAGATTTTGCAGTGCACATAAAAATTCAAGTAACCAAGATATTAGATTGGATAGTGGAAAATAATTGAGAAGACCCTTTCCTATGAGTCTGTGTTATTTATAGAGAAGATGAAAGAAGCACAAGAACCCCGGGTGACTACATTGAAGAGGGTGACACTGCCAATTGAGAAAATGTGGTTAAAAAGAGATATTGATGATACTATGAGGAGAAAAGCTCACCGCACCATTTAGTCTTGGTTCAAATAAAAATTTTAAAAATAAAATTTTTAAAAATAAAAATTACATCTTCTTTACTTTTACCTTTTGAATTTAGAGGAAAGTGTTTTTTATGAGGTAGGCAAACAGATTTACAATTGATCCTCAGGGTAATTGTTGATAATTTACTTTTAACCAATAGTATTAATTTGGTTGGGTCACTCAATATAGAAAACCACCAATTAAATGACCTAATGACACAGCTCAAAGCCCTCGAAAAA